>JNHW02000063.1:0-69145 GCA_001691775.3 Amanita inopinata Kibby_2008 | reverse complement strand
GCCTAAACCCTCTCTCTCTCTCTCGTTATCCCGGCTTACAATTTTTTCTCTCTGTGGTACAATACAATATATATCGTATGTAGTCATTTGATTTCAGTGTTTGGGTACAAGATTACTGTAATTCCGTTTCCGTGTTGTTTTTTTTTTTTTTCCTCCGAATGCTGACAGATTGATCAGTTGTTTTTGGTGTAAAGCTTCCCGAGAGGTCTTGGATGTACGGATACGGGTAACGCTTTAAAAAAAAAATTTAGCCAAGAAAAAAATAAAAGGAAATTGACAATTATCCTGACGATCATTGCCGATTCCCGGCGGGGCCTTTGAGATTATCTCTTAAGAAGTTAAGAAAGAAAGGAGAGGGGGCAGCCGTGCCGTAGAAAAGAACAAAAATAGAATGCCACGTACCCGGATTGAACGAGTGACCTTCGCATTACAAGTGCGACGCGCTACCACTACGCCAACGCGGCTTGTTTCATTCATAGAAAGCCACTTCTCATTCCGCCTGTCTTTCGACGCTGAGCTTGGACTGTGAGGGCCAGTAAAAGATCATATATCATACAGTATGGGTGATACAGAAAAACGTAAGTTCCAAGGATCCGAGAACAAGGCCAAGAAGAAGAAATTTCGATCTGTAAGTCACCCTTAGTCCTGCCCCTTCTTTACCTTCTTGGGCGTCGTTTGATTTTTGGAATGGGCCCAATGCTTGATCCCCGCTGATAGGATGGTACGTCGGTCTGGACGAAACCCGTTGTTGACGGACCTGGTGTATGGGCGAGTTGTGAGTCTTGCTATTTTTTATGTACGGCACCCGATGTGGTGGTGGTGGTGGTCTGAGAGAGATTCCTATCGCAGGTGTGAGAGGCAAAGAGAAGGCCACAGTCGGCGAATTGTATGATGTATTCGAGTCGGTGAGCATACATCCCCCTTTTTTTTCCTCCTTCGGCTTGCATTGAACCTGGTTTTTTTAGCTAGCGGATGAGATGTGGCCCGTTGAAGAAAAGGATGCATTGGATGCAGAAGAACCGGGATCGAGTGGTAAAAATGTGAGTCTGGAGGAACAAATTGCCAACGAGGTATCTGCCATCAAACGACCGAGGAGAGAGAGTCGCTTTGGTAAGATGTGTCTCCTCAGCTAACACAAGAGCCATTGCTGACTAGACTATGAATGCAGCTAATTGCCAGACGAACACTCAGTGCGGTTTGTTCAATAACCCTTTTTTTTTTCTTGATGGACTCGTGGTTAAACGATGACACAGTCGTATTCATCTCGTGTAAACCACCGGTGGACCCTGTCCAGCTCGTGGTACAACATGTGAAGAACGTAAAAGAGACAGGTATCACCAAAACACGGCAAGTACTTTTCTCCTTCTTTCCCGCATTTGCTGATAACGGATGTTAATGATAGATACACCCATAGACTAGTCCCAGTATCTGGGACATGCGTCGCCAATGCTTCAGAGATACAATCTTTATGTCAGAAAATATTCGAACCATTTTTCACGAAACACGGGGATCGAAAGTTTACGGTACGCACTACGTCAAACTATAGTACCTTCTTTTCATGCTAAAACACCCGCTTTTTTGATGACGGCAGTACAAAATCGAGCTAAGAGTCCGGAACCACACAACCTTGCCACGGATAATGCTGATCCAAATGGTGGCTCAGTGTGTACCAGAAGGTCATACCGTCTCACTGACTCAACCTGAGATATTTATTCTCGTTGAAGTGTTCAAAGTCAGTCCACCTACTACAACGTCATTTCAACTCTAATATTGACTGCAAACATTTCAATGTAGAGCACGTTCGGGGTTTCCATTGTAGAAGACTATTATAGCCTAGAAAAGTTCAATGTCATGGCGTTGGCAAACGTTACAAAAATGTCTGAATCAGAGCACCAGAGTCATGTACATGAACGGGAGGAGCGGAAACTTGGCAATGATTAAGCCTCCAGTCACGGTACCGATTGAATTAACCTGAGCTGCTCAGAGGGCATACATAGAAGGTACGCGCCTTAATCATCACCTTACCGTCAGCGGGTGTGCATGATCCCATGGTGGCTCTTCTTTAACCCACTTCATTGGATTCATTGTATATCGTTATAATTCATTCCCTCAGAATTGGAAATACTTTACTGGGAGCAAAGATCAAATTTCAAAGCTGACAATCCTTATAACAATGGTTAGCACAGGTAGCATGACTTGGGCGAGACAAACGCGCGCCGTGGATTGTCGCTGCGAACGTCATCCGCACGTACTGACTCGTTAATTTGCAAAAAAAGAGAGGGACAAGGGACAGCACTGGAACTGATTAGAGCTACCGATGCATTCGAAGTTTCCTTACAGGCTCTTTGAAGTTCAGCCAGTCTTTCCCCGGAATGCGAAAAACTGGCTGCCTGGGACCCGAAACTGGCAACCACTACCTTTCCGATTTCGGCGCGGCAAACATTGATGAAGTTTACATTGACAAGTAGCCTTAACCCAACGGTTGTTAATGCACGCAATTCATACTTTCCCGAACATCATCGGCCCATTCTTTCAGAGATATTGTGCAGGACAGTACGCTGGTAACATGGACATTAAAGCGACCCAGTTGACGGGATAACCAGAGTATGTTGCTCGCCGAAGCTGGATGATAATTAATTCACTGATCTTTTGTCCAGTCGCCTCTATGTATTAGCAGCCAACTCGACCAACATTGACATGCTCAGCTTGAACGGGCCAAGCTCGGCAGCGCTGGTGCAGACCTTCAGTGAAAGTGGTCCGGCGGCATCAGTTGGCCTCCCATATCGTGATTTGCTGAAGTCCCGGGAAACCCCCTAGAACCGACGTATGTTTATGGAATGACTTTGTGGGTGGCATAGAATCTGTGTCGAGTTTCCTAGCCAGTTTGGAACAAGTGTGTTGATTTCAATGTAACTTTACTTTCTCGCATCTTGTTGAATCAGTTGCAATGTTATTTATTTATCTTCATGATCATCAAGCAAATGGCGGGAGACTCACGTGGGAATCAAAACTATTTCGCGCGTTCACGGTAATAGATAGATGCGACTCACTTTAGACGCGACTCAGAACGCGATCGGTCTTCGATCGTTTAACCTATCAAAACATGTATAATGACGGCGTCAGCCACTGGTCGGGGCACCTATATATTCTTGTCAGTCTCTTTCTCTCTCTCTTTTGATACGACACTCGCCTTCTTGACACCTCTCGCCCTTCCTTGCCTCGCTCGGTCTCCTTCTGGCTCGTCATCCTTGCCCTCCGCCATTGCTGGCCACCCTTGCTCATCTCTCTTGCTCACTCGCCTCTCGCTACTGTCAACTGTCGCTGGCGCTTCTCATCCTCTGGCGACACTCAACCTCAACCTCAAGATTAAAGACCTCCTTTTGACCGCTGGACACCGGGCCACTGGACCACTGGACCGCCTCCACCCCGCCTGGCCTCTTTTTCTTCTCGCTTTTTTTCTTTTTCGGGGCAGTGAGTAGAGTGCCGGGTCTACTCACCATTCATAGGACACCCGCTCCCGCCAGCCTCTATGCAACAGTCCAGACACACCGGTGCTCACAGGGAGTCCCGGTGATCCAGAGGAATAGTGTCCCTGGCGGAGCAGCCATGCCTTTCTGTCGTGCCGCCGTGCAGCTGAGGTGACCTCCTTCAAAACACCCCTCTGGGTTCGAAGCGCAATCGGTCCAGCGGAATAGTGTCCCTTGGGAGCAGCCGTGTCCTCTTGTCCCGCGATTGCAAGATGAGGTTGGCATCTTTCAAATACACCCCTCTAGACGCGCAGTGTCCATGGCCCGAGGAATAGTGTCCCTTGGGAGCAGCCCCGTTTCTTCTGTTGTGCAACAGGGAGGCGCGGTTGACATCTTGCAAATACACCCCTCCGGATGCAATAACATGTGTCACTGCGTGCAATGCCAGCGGTTCCAGAGGAATAGTGTCCCTTGGGAGCAGCCTTCATCTTCTCTCGCGCGAAGGCAAAGATGCGGTTGTCATCTTTCAAATACACCCCGCTGGATTGAAAGTGCCGGCGATCTGGAGGAGAGGTGTCCCTTGGGAGCAGCCCTGTTTCACAATGGTGTGATGGCAAAGGTGAGGTTGACATCCTCCAATACACCCCTCTGGATGGATGTGCCGTTGGTGCCGTTCTTCTCTGGTCGCTTGCCTTTGGTGGCGAGCGCGTGAGGAGTTCGGTAGGCACATGTAGTCGCTGATTTCTTTTTATCTCGGGACTGGTTGCTAGAGGGGCTGGTTTGGTACGCGGAGGAATAGTGTCCCTTGGGAGCATGCTCGCCTGCAGTGTCGGGATGGGCATGACATCTTGCAAATACACCCCTCCGCCTTGGGCGCGTGTCTTACCGGTGGCCGCCGAGGTGGCCTCTTCCCTTCTCTCTTCTTTTCTTTTCGCTTTTTCGTGTTCCGACGGAGCATCTCTTCGACTGCCTTGTGCAAGGTTGGAAGAATTGTTTGACTTCCCGACGACACTTGTCGACCGAGGCTGGGCAGGGTGGACCTCAAGACGATCAAGATTCCGCGATGCGCGACTCGCCGTGGTGCTCAGGTAATGTATCATTCTCTCCTTCACTCTTCTTTCTCTCTCTGCCTTCTGTTTTCTTTCTTCTCCAGACGTGCATGCTTTTGCTGCGACGAGCTGTCCCGCCATGTGTCGGCGATTCGGAGGAGTAATGGTGTGCCTTGGAAGAAGCGCCAGTGGTGGCTGCTGACGCCTTGGGGTCTGTTCTCCTCTCGGATGGTTGCTCCCTTGCCCCAAGCGACTGTGACGGTTCGTCGGACGGCTTTCGGAGGAATAGTGTCCCTTGGGAGCATGCCTGCCTTCAATGACGGGATTGGCGTGGCATCTTTCAAATACACCCCTCTGATCACTTCTTGCCGCACTTGTCTGTCCTTTTTTTCTTCTCGCATGCCTGATGGACGTCTCTCCGACTGCCTTGTGGAAGGTTGGAAGGATTGAATGTTTCCTGAAGGTGTGACGTTCTTCGTGTCCTGTGGTCCATTCCCTGACCGAGCATGTGCGTTTGGATGGGTTGAGTGGTTCCTGATGGCGCGACACCTGTCTGCCTTTTTCTCTTTTTATGGTCAGAGCGATCATCTGTCCGGCTGCCTCTTGGGGTGGTTAGATAGATGAGCGCTTCCTGACATCACGATATTCTGTGCGCGTCGCGTGTCCTGACGGATGGTTGTTCTCTGACCGCCCCGCGGGGGGTTTGTAGGATTGAGCAACGTCCCAACGGCTTGGCGTGAGATGGCTGATAGACATTAGACAATTTGTATTACACGCGAGCTGGTACTGACTTTTGTAGACCGAAACGCCAAGCATGGAAATACTCGAGGTGAGTTGGTTTGTTTGCTTGTTCGAAATTGGTGATTAATAGTGTCAAGTGCAGTTTCTTGCTCTTCATCCAATTTGAGCGTTCCCGTTTCCTCGTCTCAGATCGCGAGTACTTTTTCGAGGTGAGCTCATTTAGTGTCCGTTGTGAATCAAAAGTTGACTATGTCAAATGCAGATTCACACGTCCATGCACCCAGAGTATTCCTCTTTTCTCCTCTCAGATTGCGACTGACGTACTTTTCCTTCCACAGCCGGGCATAAAGACTGATGGCAAGACCAGGGACTAGCTCGACCGGAGGCGAATAGCGTTGGAATTCAGAAAATGAGAATCAAAGTGGTGAGGCCTTTGGTTCATATATGCGCTCGCATTGTCTAATGTATTGCATGCTCCTTTCAGATTTGACCTTTACCTGTTATTTTGACTCGTTCCCAAACTTTTTCACCTCCAACTTTCAGATGGTACAAGGCTCGTATGCAGACACCGGACATCTCTGACCTTGGGTTCATTACGCGACATAAGGCCCGAGAAATGCGAACAAACGCGATTCAGTGCAAGGTGGTGGGAAAAAAGGAAACAATCCACTCCGGAGTTTAAGAGTTTGGGTTGAGGAGCGGAAGAAATGCATGTTTGTACTTGAAAGCGCTTCACGAACTTGTTGTTTGGGGGCTTGTAACACGAAAATGGCATCTGGCTTGACTCAGATAACGCACAGTCGCATTGAGTGAGAATAATCGAGGACAGTAACTTGTTCAGCCTGCAAATGAGAGAATGTGACTCGAAGATATGAGTATGGCTCGAAGTTTGAGCAAGTTGAGGTGGCTTATTGTTGTGCTTTGTTGTGTATCGCCGTCTGCTAGGCGTACAACTTGCGTTGAATGTTCAGGAATATCATTGGACAAAAAAGAAGTCTTTTAATATTGTAATATCGCATGCAATACATATCACTATATGCAACTTACTATGAGAATCAGAGGAGCGGTGGTGGTCGGGGGTGGAATAGTACTCTTCAATGCAAGGCTGTTATGCAACAGAACAAATATGCGAGCTGTAAAGGGTACTAAAGTTCAAGACCGATGGTATGTCCTCAAGATGACCATTGTGGAGCGTAAAGTACTAGGAGCAGGTTGGGGATGGAATGCGCAGAGATGAATTAAGACACGAAGGTAAAAGCGTGGCGATTCAATGTGTTTACAAAAGGACTACAGCTGCCTCTTGAAATTTGGGATATCGGCAAGCATGTCTTTTGACTCTACTACTACCTTTTTTAACACAGAAAATTATGTGGGATTTGGATTGATTGCGATCAAGAGTAGGAGAAAAAGTGCGTAGGGTTCGGAGTCGTGGAGAGAGAGAGAGAGAGAGAGAGAGAGAGAAAGATATGTAAGCTGGTATATGGGAATCGGATCGTCACCAGAGCTAAAAATCCTCCGAAACAGTGTAATAAGAGGCACTGTACGATCGATTCTTCTATGCTGATTGAGATGGAAATAGAAAAACGGAACGAGACGAGCGAGAAGAACAGGCTGAGAAAAGGCTTGTCGAGGATCCTTGGTCATCAATGTTAGTTTTCTTTTACTTCCTCTGTGATTGATGGTAGCTTGATTGATAGAGCCTAGCGTTGTATCTCTGGCATACCATACCGTCTGCGGGGTGATTGCCGATGCCACACGCCGTGAGACGGCCAATCTGGACAAAGGAAAGTTGGCAATATACCTTCCTCTTCCATCTCTCTTCTCTTGCCTGCAACTTCTCACTCTGGTCTTGCTAACGTGACCATGCGGGCGCGAGTGTCGACAGCTTGAGGCCTTGCGCCAACTCCGTTTTCCATTCTAATCTTCGTACGGCTTCGGCGTAATCTACCCATTCGCGCCGTCGTTCTCTGCTTTCTAGCCAGTCTGGATCTAGTCCCACGACGTCGAGTTCGTAAAAGTGGTACGTCACCGCTGGGGTGGGTATGGTGATCACAAATCGGGTGATCGTTCCGCGAACTCCGGCTTTTGGGTGGCATAGATTCATTGAAGGAAAGGTGACGGATGGATGAACGTTATGCCAAGTGCGATTGGCAACCATAGTGCATTGCGTGCGGGAGATAAGGGGGAAGGAGACGAGAATCAGGAGGTGAGGAGACGGAGAGAGGAACAAATGGTAGGACCTTCTTCCAAGGCCTCTCTCGAGGCTGCAGCCTCTAGCTGCCCATCTGACTGCTCCCAACCACCTTTGGGTACTGCAAGGGAAAATCACAAGGGGCAAAAAGGTAAATCAGTAAAAGTCTTGGTGACAGGATGTACGGAGAAACGGAACATAGAAAAAGAAAATTTTCTGAGAGTCAAAATTCATGGGAGATGTAACTGGAAGAAATGC
Organism: Amanita inopinata Kibby_2008; assembly: GCA_001691775.3. Classification (NCBI taxonomy): domain Eukaryota; kingdom Fungi; phylum Basidiomycota; class Agaricomycetes; order Agaricales; family Amanitaceae; genus Amanita; species Amanita inopinata. Next base: position 61,439 of record JNHW02000063.1, on the reverse strand, counting down.
AAGAGACATAGTGGCATGAGGACTTACAAACCCAGTTATTTGGGCGTTTGCGACTGGTAACGACCAAAACTTTTCCAGCTGTTCTTAAGATGGGTATAGCGCAGCACACGATGCGCGGCGCGGAACGACCTTTGGTGCCCATGGCGCTACTGGTGCGGTTGGAGTGAGAGTTGGGAGTGTGTGAAGGAGAGTTGGACGTATTCAAGTAACCTGCATCGGCTGTAGGCACGAGGTGCGAGGACAGTCGTCCGGCAGACGACCACAGGATATCCGTAGTTGATGACGTTTTGGGCAGGGCTAAAGACAAAGCGAGAGTGAGGACGGGAGGCAGACTCTCCCAGGATTTCACGATACAAACAAAGGGAGAGAGAGGCTTGTGGTTGGTGGTCAAGGCGCCAGCAATGGATGATGACCTGGAAAAGGAGAAGAGTACGTTATTCAGGACACAAATTTGTATTCATCAACATCAATCGGAATGCAAAGTGATCGGACCTTGCGCTGCGCCTTTTCAGTTTCTGTTTTTTTTTCTCTTTCTCGCAAGGGTCGAGCGAAACTGAGTCAAGTATTGTACTGAGTCAAGTCCAGCGAACCTTTGCAGGGAACAGCAAGAAAGCGTATTAACCTGGAACAAGTAGATGGGGTTAATGTAGGAAAAAAGTCCAGAGTCAGCCGGTCAAACAGTCATTTACATTCCGCATTTGCTGCCGTGCCAGGCACTTGACGCACGTTCATCGGCGAAATCGGCCTCGACTCTCACACCAACGGCAGTCCTCCTGCCATATGGAGCATTTCTCCGGCATCGTGTCTGGGTTCCCACCGGCCTCTCTTCTCTGTCAAAGCAGAAGGACCGCCAGAACACATCCCACCAATACACCATTCAGATTACAGCTTTAGTCTGGGAATCCTAGAGCCATTGTGTATGTCTACACAATTCTATTGTTCCGGAATTTCCACAAGGTTAGCCTCACTCCTCACGCCTCAATAGCTCTGTTCGTAGCTCCACCTCAATAACCCCTCAAGGCCTCGCGAATTGACGCAAGATACCAAACGGTGATAGAGGCCACAAGCGACGAATCAGACACAAGACACCTAATCTACTCATTCCATCTAGCGCCAGCAGTTTCGATCAGACTACGGTGACGGCTGGAACCATTCGAGTGTACTCACGCGACCAAAAACATACAAATGACTCCAAAAGCCATTGCGGCGAACTATCATCCAAAATCAACATGTGACCAGGTCAGGAACCCACTCCACCATTCAAAACTTGTAAATAGCACTTGCCTCTCGCAGAGCTTGCTTGGCACTTTTACTTTCTTCCAGTAATCTAATAGAATTGGCGCGTCAGTGGGTTCACAAGTTAGAAAGCCACTAGGGTCATAGCCGCGAATGGCGCAGACAAGGAAGCAGCAGGATCAGAGAACAAGATGTCAAACATAAAGTTCGCATGCACACGATACAGGAGGTCTAAAAACAGAGGCACGTACGTTGGTAGGACGGCGACCGCGCCTATGTAAAGAAAACCACCAGCCACGAAAGGAATAACCTGTTCAAACAAATACGAACGTCAGCAGGACAACTCGTGTGACAAATTGCCGTGAATGCAGGATGAACTCTGGGAGATTAGAGGATGCATCGATTGACCCTTACCATATCGGACAACATCGTGGTAGTGCCCAGAATACCAACAGCATCTTGTCGCACGGCGGAAGCTAGATCCACTGGTGCATGACTTGTGCCTGTGGAACTGGCATTATGAACCGCAATTCCGATGAAGGTTCTATTCAATCAGATGAATTCAGTTTCTTCCTTCGTTTGTTTTTGGCGGCTCTCACCCAACCTTGCGGAACGAATGTTCGTGAACACAGTCAAATTGATGGATAGCCGATCAATGATGTCATCGGACGAACATTTGAAGCGCCAAATGGAGGAGGATAGGAAACAGTCGCTAGTGAGCCATTGTATAAACTTGATTACGCGGAAAGTTACACACAAAGGCGCCGACAGCGGTCACAAACTGGGACTGCATCGCCTGTCGTTTGGAAAAACCGCTTCGGACCAGTATTGAATAATCGGCGATCTCGTGAGGAATTTCATGTGCAAAACATGCCAGGGTTGTCGTCGCACCGATTAGGGGTGATGCGTAGAATGAAGCAGCCATTCTTTCTCAAGTTATAAGCTCAGGGCCAGTGGAGTTACGTTCGCAATTACTTACGCTAAGCCATCAGTGCTAAAGAGTTTCCATTAGCTCGGGTGGGTAAAAATGGGGTGGAGGTGACATCTCACATGTTGTGAACAAAATCACCAAATAGGTTGAGATAAGCAGAAAGCTTTGAAGGTCCGTTCACTGATTTCACATGTTCTTCTAATTCTTCTGTCTTGCTTCCTGACTTTGCCACACCGTTTCTTCCACGTAGACCATCATCTGCCATACCGGAAATGCTGATGCCCGTGGCACGGCTAGCATCAGATTCCTGAACGGAGTGAGAATGTGTATGGGAGTGAGAATGAGAATGGGTAGCATTCTCATTCTCACTACTGAGCACGCGTAGTATCTTCTCCATGAAGAAGAATGAAGCGAATCCTAAAAAGATTCCTAGTCTATATGCTAATGTCAACGAGGAGCGCTCGGGTGACTCTAAGCGCCTCACCCAATTAGAATATTTCGCTTCTCTTCCACCACTTTGACATGTACACCATGGTCTTGGCTTTCGCCCATGAAAGAGTGAGGAACCAGATGCAGAAAGACATCTGAGAGAAGGCCGCCCGTCTGAGTCAAAAGGCCCACTTGAGTCCATTTCTGACATACCAGCATTCCAGACTTACAGCGAACGCGGTCATAGTGTTCAACGTGTTTGCGTTGATCTCCGCAGGGATGAATGCAAGAATAAAGTTTGGTACGCTGTCATACACAACGGCAATGTGTCCCATCTCACTGTCATGTTGATTATTCAGACTTACGAGCTAATGTAAAATGTGCCAAGTATGGAGTTCCACGCAGGTCCAAACGGGAACAGCCACGCAAACACTTTTCGCATAAATGGGGATTCCGACTCTTCGACAGCATGCTTCACAGCATTCAAAGTCTGCAAAGCTTCACAACTCTGTAGCTCATCTTCCTAATACATCAATAAAGCAATAATAGTGAGTTGCGGGACGTCCGTGGTCAGCCAACGAAGAGGCCACAACAGACGCACATATACAGAAATTGCTTCTGCTACGAATTTTCCCCCAACGGACGTCGCGTTTGCGGCGTTGCTGCCCAACTGTGACCCAAGCACATGACAAGATAAAACAGATAAAAGAGCGACGAGAAAGAGCAGTGACACTCGCTGAGACATGAGTGTATGCGCGTCACAGGCGTGAAAGGTGCTAAAACTGAAATGCCCAACAACATTGGAAACAGGCACGCCTCAGCCATCACCAAAGCCGCGCGCCGGCGTCAAACCGGCCGAATTCCGACTCCGATCAACGTCAAGCATCTGCATCCCCTTTGGCTTTTCCGTTGAAATGTCGGGCAGCCAGAATGGCACATGGCATGGGTGACGCGCGTCTCATCCTCGAGCTAGACTCCCATCTATCAAAATGTATCCAACAGCGCAGGAAAAACTGGTTATTGATGCAGCAGAAAATATGATGATTGAAACTATGGCACGCTATGACCCATCTCACGATGCGTTCCATGGTGCGTAAATAAAACCTGTTGGGCATGGATTCCTTTGTCGCTGGAGGTTCTCAATAAAAAACGCTTTCAATTTCTAGTTCAGCGTGTTCGTAGAACAGCTCTTGCCATCGCACAGTCTCTAGAAGCTACTCCCGATCTCTTTACTATAGAACTAGGTATTTTCCCTTTAAACAGAGGGAACTCTGGTTCTGACTATTGCCTCACCATCTCATCAGCTGCTCTCTTACATGATGTGCTTGATAAGAAATACGTGACTGTAGAACAAGCCGCCGACCCATACTCCTTCTTTTTGCCCTTATTCCAACTCGTGAAGGAGAAGCATGGCATTGATCTTATAGAAGATGGTCGAGCACGTCAGATCGCACGGATTGTCGACAATGTGTCCTGGAGCACCGAAACGAAGTTGAGAGAAGGGTCCAAATGGACGAAGTGGCATGATGAATGTCTTGAACTTCATTGTGTACAAGATGCTGACAGGCTGGATGCCATCGGTGCCTTTGGTCTGTAGCATTGCAAGTGATCCGTGTTTTCTCGCAATTAATTACACACGCTTTGGAATAGGTGTGATGCGCTGTGCTGCCTATGGCACCGTTATAAGCCAGTAAGCTCAAGTCATGAATATTGGTGGCGCTATCTTTTGACAACGCAGAGCTCTCCATGCACCGTTTGGCGATCCTGCTCAACCGCGCAGTGCGATTCAACACTTCCACGACAAACTTTTACACATCAAGGATAGACTGAAGACAGAGCCAGGCAAGAAACTTGGAGAAAAAAGACACAAGATGGTGAGTATCCGCTGCCTGATATTTCTGCTAGTTTCAATGCTCTCCTCACGTCCACTTACGTTTACTTTGTTTCATTGCAGCTGCTCGATTTTCTGCAGTCAGTAGATGAAGAATACAATATTTCTGCCCTCTAGGGCCTGCTCTCCGGGCCGTCACAAACGCCCGTGGTAATAGTCATTCGTTGCCCTTTGCCACCGGGAAGGCCGAAACTTGGACGTCATGGCATAAGAGTCACAGCATACATACAGCTTGAATCGATGCAATATGAGGGTGCTTAATCGAAGTCCGTCATGTCAATGTCATAGAAGAAATGCTGTGAAAAAAAATGTCAATATACACTCAACATGTACACACAGCGGGTGGAAATCGCGACATCAGGGAGCTGATGTGCACTGAGGCTAAAATAAACGCAATGGGTACTGCTGACCTTGTACAAACTCATAACCTTCACGACCCATGCTTCCAGATGGTAAATCTTTTTATTTCCGTTGCGCATGCGACACTCCTGCGGGCAACAATATCAACATATACCACCAACACATCCTAGACACAGGCTCACATAGAACGCAGCCCAATGCATGATATCCGCCTTCAGACTCTCATCCACCCTTTCAACAACACGTTCTGCAACAGTCTGGGGAGTCACTTGATCAATCCACGTTACTAGGGACAAAAAGATCACACAGAACCTTGAGAATAATAGTTGGTGGTATGCAATGGCTTAATAGTTCGTAGAACTTGCTCCTGACTTCCATGACACGAGCAGGACTTTGTTCACCTATAATAAGATCTGCAACCTTGTGGCAATATGTCTCCCAATCCGGTTTGGCGATTGACAATGGACCGCTCAAATCAGGCCTGCATGAATATGGGTAAGCATCTTGCCAACCTCCCGGTCGAAATGACGAACGACTGCATTTTCAAGGCTTCGAGGATCAGGATCGCTTTTCGCATATTGCCCTCAGAGTCCTCTGCTATTTTGTCCGCGGCATCTGGGGGTAGATCAAACCCAACACGCTTCGCTACGTACTGCAGCACGGTCAACATCTGGGAATGTTTCATCTTAAATCATATCGCAGATGTGCACCGGAGTACGCACATCGTCCTCACTGGGTGCTGCAACCCGCATCAACAGACATCTACTCTTGATGGGTGCTATAAGTCTGCTTGTACTATTTGCACAAAGGATAATTCGTATATTGGATGAGTATTTCTCCATCGTACGACGGAGAGCTGCCTGTGCATCGCGTGATAGGGAGTCTGCTTCGTTAATTATGACCACTGGGTATGGTTCAATAAGATTATGCCGCATATATTCAATTGCTTGCGGCAAACATACCCTTAAACCTCTGCTTCGCACTCAAATCCACCTGTTGTGTTTGTGCAATCTCCTTCAATAGCTCTTGTATCACCACGCGGTCGAAATTTCCTGCTTCACTGTGGCATATAAACGGATGCAATACCGGAACATCTGAAAGTGACAGTCACCTACCTCGGTGTAATTTCGATATGGTAGTTACTCTGCACGAGATTGATCTCCAATTTCCGTTTTGAAGGCGACAAGAATATACGTTGGTCGATTTTTATCTTCCGATAATATTATATCACGATGTTAAGCACAGAAAACTCATGCACGCACTTTCTCAGTCCCTGGTCCAAATAACTGCCTTAATGTACAACTTATTCTCGTCTTCTTGCCTGCTCCAGGAGGCCCGTAGAATAGCATATGAGGGAAGTCCCCTGATGCAGCCTAATGGTTGGCATATTTAAGTGTATCTTTATACGTAGTAGAGCATTAACAATACCAGCGATTTCAGGCGCATCGACAAACCTTTGTGGTAGTGCAAGTCATCTAGGGTTCGGGGCCGATACTGTAGACGATTGGGTATATATCCAAGGCAGTAGTAATGGAGTAATGGACGTACTTGGTCAACCCAGAGAGACATTTTTGGTCCTACAAAGATTTTTAGTGGTGGACGAAATGAACGTGACAGCAAGCAAGGCGCGTGACGTAACGCGTCGAGTCTCACGTTCAGATTCACGACTTTCATGGGCAACTTGGGTCCTTCTATAAGCTTGTATCATGTTGTGCTCTCTTTTATAAAGTCGGCTCTCCTGAGGTGACCTCGAGGCTACTCGCCCTCCCGGATAATTTTCCTTACACTATGGTTCAATTACTACGGGTGTCGTACAATGACATTGAACGCAAGTAGAATTTCGTTGACATTGGGGATTGATGACAACTCAAATATTCTTAATACCTAGCTCCTCCGCAATAAGGACCGCTGCTTTCTCCCCAATGGCCAATGCCGTATTATACGTGTTTGCTCCAACATTTCCAGGAGCTATGCTACAGTCTGCGTGGATAGATTACGATATGGATCGATCTCAGAAGTAGAAAATGACTCACCTGCAACCTTTAAACCTTGAGTTCCATAAACGTTCAATCGTGGGTCCACTACACCGCCTTCTTCTCTGGGTTTCATGGCACAAGTACCCATCTGGAAAGCAAGGAATAATTAGAGACATTGCACGCAATGCCGTCATGCAGCAATAATCACCGAATGCCATGTAGTTGCAACGATTTGCCTATGGAACTCGTCGATTGCTTCATCATCCTCCTTCGAGTACACTATGTTAGGAGCCTCGATATCCACTGGGCCTTCAGCAGACGCAGTTGCTGCAGCACTGCCCTTCTGAAATTGTGGATGAACTGGAGTATGCTCCCCACGATACATCTTCATCCGTCGTATAAACTCGCGCGTCTTCTTGTATCCCCACCTCAAAACACCCAGATCCGCAGGGCTGAGGGGATTTAACATGCAGACCAACTTGATATGACACTCAGCACTTACTCGTCCAAGTATCCGGGATGGAAGTCGAGAGGCCCATAGGCATCATCACCAGATGTTATGTGTACACGACCCAGAGAAACCGGATATTCCTTGCAGAGTTGACTGAGTACGGCGTGTCTAGGAAGCTATCGTTATCAGGTACTACTCACTGTATAGTAACCCATGGTTACATATTTCTCATGCGCCGGTGCAAGACCGCCATACCTGGTTGCCGCTGGATTCAGCACTGGGGAAACTTTATACAAGGACGAAGATGGACGACTCACGCAGCGAGAAGGCCCATCCACATGACTGGCTTATCTGGTGCATTCGCAAAGTAGTCTTGCCACCTCTTTTGAAAATCAGGACCAATCTCTTCCAAATCTTCTGACCTGGGTCGCATCTTGATCCCGGCGTCTATGCCGCTGGCAAGGAATCAGAAACAAATGATTAACATGCTGAGGTTGCGTACTTGTGCGCGAGCAGGCCTTTTCCCGAGTTTTGCCATTCATTAATGAATGCTGAGGATGGCTATCTGAGTTACTACATGCTAATGTGGGAGACATGCATACGTTGGAGTGATGCCCCGTCTCCTCGGACAATCGAATCTAATGTGTCTGCTTCGTCGCTGACGGAGTAGGGCACGAAGGCAACATTATGGTCTAGGCACATGTCAATCCGAATGCTCTGTGAATCAATGAAGGTACTAACCCATGTAGTGTTCCCCAACACCAGGGAGGCCAACTAATGCTTCAATATTATGTTCCTTCAGAATTCGAGGATTCCCAACTCCAGATCTATGACAAAACTCGAGAAATCTTCGTTGGCACGAGAAAAACATCATACCTCTCGAGTATGGCTGGGGAACCAAATGCTCCAGCAGATAAGACTACTAGACGTGTCGCCCGCGCCGTGGAAGGCGTGACTGTTTCCTTTGAGCGCCCATGGACGTCATCCACATATTCCACGCCGATCGCTCGATTTCCTCTGGAGAATTACCAGTGTCAACCAAGAGCAGATTGGAAACAAGAAGGTGCGTATTACTCAAATAACACTCGAACAACTTTCTTCCTATCGAACACCACTAGATTCTTGTTATGGTCAATTTGATTGTAAATATAGTGATGGGCAGTATCCGAGCGCCTTCCGGTTACGGGATCCACATATCTGTGATGGTCAAGCTTCATACGATCTGATACATTTGCTTGGGGCAAGGTGTTACTCACTGTCCCCACCTCTACAACGCAGGTGCCTTCATTTTCAACTAGCCCTATGCCATTGAAGCAAGAATTCACGTACAGCGTATGCATCACAAGAGGTGAAATTATTTGCGTCATCCGTCAAAGGACGCTCTTTGTCGTACTTTGCTACGACTTCAAGGAATTGGTCAGCTACATTGACCTTGTCCTGCCTGAATGAAACCTTGATGGGGCCGCTTGTTCCATGATGAGGAGCAGGTGGTTCATGCGTTTCCGCCTAGGGGAGTTAATTAGGAAGAAAGGTAATAAGATCGGGTACAAAGTGACACGCCTTTTGAAGGAGCGGAATCAAATCCTTTGAACCCCAACCAGGGTTCTTGTATTCCTGTTTCCAGTCGTCATAATCCGAGGCAGACGCTCGCGTGTACATCATAACTATGAGGCCGACAGTCAGCGCCCAAATCCATGACAAAAATAGAAGGAGGGTCGATTACAATTAATCCCAGATCCTCCCCCTAAGCACCGACCGGCTGGTACAATTGGCGCGCGGCCGCCCAAAGATTGACTTGGTTTCCCTACATGGAACGTAAAAGTTTCGGCAGCACTGCGCAAATTGCGAAAATACATGGCTGGTTGAACATGCTCGGGAAGGTCTCGTGTATGTGGTCCAGCTTCAATAACCTGTTTGGAGGACGGTTATCATGGTAAGGATCAACGACCATGACCAGCGCCTACAAGGATCCTCAGCGATGGGTCAGCAGCGGCAAGACGCCCAGCTGTAACACATGCCGCAGCTCCTCCTACAAAATCACCGATTCAATGAGCTCAACAAGGACGCGAAGACAAGAGCTGGGGATAGTACCTCCTGCAAAAACGATATCATAAACCGCGTCAGATACACCACTCGGTTGGGGGTCCATAATGCTAGTGTTCTCGATAGCCTCGAAATCAGGAACGTACTGATTGCTTCTCTTTTTTTATTGCCTCTTTTTTATCCAGTCAACGGTTATATTATTAGCGTAGTCACACTTCCCCTGTTACCCATTATGAGTCGGACTGCGCATGTCGTCGATTCAAAACCGGTGAAGGAAGGCCGATCTGATGCAATCAAATATACGATTCAACAACTAACTCTATTACTGGCCATCAACTGTGACTATATGGCTATGACTGGCGCGGCGAGATTGTCAGTAATCACATCACCGATCGCAGCCATTACTTTCCTCCTCCAGTCTTAATCATCACTTTATGGACAACAGTGAAACCCTAAAATTAGGCCTTGTAGTCTAGAGGTACGATACTTGCTTTGGGTGTGGAAGCATCAATATGCAAGTGGCCTGGGTTCGAATCCCGGCAAGGCCCTCTTTTTAGACCTTCCATTTCATCAGTAACAGAACACTTCAACATTCGGTCAGGATACAAGCTCTATTTTTGTTGTGGGAGCGAGACCGGCTGATCACTTGGAATCTAGGATTGCATCGCAACATGTGTACTTCATCATAGGTTTTTGTTCCCGACTGGAGCCGGCTAGAAGAGCCCAATACGCTCACTTAGGGATTACCTTGTTCAGAGTCGTATGATCAACGCAAAGAGATTGATTTCAAGGCTTCGCCGGAAAGATCGAATCTAATAGTAACCATTCCGACTGTCGGACTAGTCAATAAATACATCATCCCAGGATGTCCAATCCTGGCAAGCTAGATGCATGCAGTACAGAGTTTTAAGCCAAGAACTCCAACACTGACACAGTAATGCCATTAGGCGCTCGACACGTCGTACCCGGCGACCTCGAATGATCCCTTGTCTTCCTCCTTCTCTTCTGCTAAAGGTGGTGTGGGTAGAGAGGTAGCCTTCCATCCACTTCTAAATGACGCAACGCCGGCTATGAAAGCGAGGATGTTGACCCAGAGCTAGCAACAAGTGAGAAATTGAGATTGTCAGGTTAGTTGAGATAGATACTTACCTCGTTTTTAAACAAGCCCTTTTCCATGGACCTAGATGCGACGGTTAGCTTGAGAGCCTCTCAGAATATAAAGTGCTTACCAGTGCAGGGTCAAAGGGAAATATGCAACGTTAGTCACCACTTCAGACCAATAAATATCCCATTTCTGTTTCAGTTCCTGCTTTTCCTCAACTGTCAGACCGGTTCCTTTCCCCTTCCTCAAGCTGCGCTGTCTCGCTTCCAACAACTTCTTATCCTCTCTCAGATGAGCAAAGTGTAAAATTATGTAGAGTGCCCAGAAACGGGTAGACCACAATGCGAGCTTGTTCGCATCGAGTCTTATGTATTTCTTCAAGTTGGAATTCGAGAAGAACGATAGCGGTGAGAGAATTACTGAAGGGATCACCCCGTGAGAACACAAGTAATACAGGTGTTCAAGTGGGTAGTAGGCGAGCATTGACCATCCTTGTAGACGCTCAATGGTCAAAAGCCTTCGCGTTGGCTGGGGATTGCGCTCCAGTGAAATCAGCCATTGCACGATAGGAAGGAGTCCTATATTGACGTCTAAGCACGTGGGTTCAACTCATGTATGGCACAAAATTGGATACCCCATATTCTCCACAAGGTACGTGAATCGCCGATGATATTGCTGAGCTTTGCATAACCTTCCGCCGCACCACTCGTAGGTGCCTTGCGCATACCAGCACGATATTGAAGACGTGCACGGGTATTCAGCAGCGGCACAATGAGCTTGAGTGCATACTGCACAACCTGCGAAATTCAAAAAAACACAATTCACGTGTCAACGGGAGGCTGGTTAGAGAACGACGAGAGCATGGATGGGTACCATGAAGAATTTGCTGGAGAAGGGAAATCAGAACATGTCCGTTTGGGTCAATATTATTCTTTGGTTTTACGCAACTCGCTACCACCCCATGTCGAGAGGTATCGCACAAGGTGGCTGATGGTCTCAGACGGAGGAACGTGGACGAAAGCGCCCAGAATTGTGTCGTTCAGGAAGGAAATGGTGTCTGGTTTTGAGACACGAGACATTGCGGGTGTTAGTCGAGATGGAAGGAGAATCGGAATGGTTATAGAGTCGTCCGTCCCTACAGCGACTCGGAGTTTCACAATAGCATGTCGTCCGGCAAACGGTTTGCCGAACTACCGTCTGTGGGAATGTGTTACGTAAGGACCTGCATTGAAGTACCGCAAACTCGAATTTTTCTGGTTTTCTTTGAACAACCATTGAGGACTCAAAAGTTCGGACTCGGTATAAGCTCCTCCGCCTCCTTGTCCGCGTTCCCGTCCTCTAGAATGATCCAAGGCGCTTTACAGTGTCGATCCAGTGTTTGACTCGCGAAATTTGCGTTTTTGACCAGTTTTTTTCTGGTTGTCGGAGGCGTTGCTTTTTTTTTTTTTGGCTGATGCCCATGATGCGATCGGAGAAGGTGGTAGTAAATTTTACGGGTTTGGACGGGGATGCACATTCTTGAGTTATCTTGTCTAGAGTGTATATTATCATTGATGCATAGTAATCTAATTGTACACGCAGTAGTCTTTATTGCAACTGTCCGAGTTTTGGCTTCGATATCGATATGTGGAGGGCCTTCAAGAGTGTCAAGCTCACGTATGGCTACTACGCACCTGATCTACGTCTTGAGAATCTTGAGTTTTCGTTGATCACAACTCTGTCCCGGCCACTGTACATAGCCTGTATCTGTTCGCCCTCTCAACGCTCCCCTGAGCACGTAGCACCGTCATGGATACCCAGAACAACAGAGGAGATACCCACAACAACGCAGAATCAGAAGGAGAGCTTGACGTCACGTTTCAGCCACCCCTCTACCTCCAGCGCAGACTATGGATCCTCAATATTCTGAGAGCCGAGTCCGTAACAAAGGTCAGATCTGCCTTTCCATCTTTTGCATCAATCCATCTTATCTGTGTTTGGCTCAGGTCCTAGACGTTGGCTGTGGCGAAGGCCAGCTGCTCTCGGTCCTCTGCCAACCAGCACCATGGCTCAGTCCACCACCACCAGCCACCATCCTCCCTCTACGGTCATCATCCCCATCCTCCTCTGCCTCACAATCTCTACAATCACTGTCACCCCCTGAAGAGGTCACCTATCTTCATGTATCCCTTATCCATGGGCTTGATATCTCCTTGGAAGACCTCAAAATTGCTGTTCATGACACTGCACCAGTCACACTCTCAGAAGCATCCTATGCTGCCAATTTTCAGTCTTCTCATTCTTACACAAATGAAAGTGTCAGATGGGAAGAATTACAGGTAAAAATATGGAATGGGGGATTCCAGACTATTAATGAAGAATTTATTGGTATAGAGTGCATTGTCAGCACCGAAGTGTGAGTATCAATGTGGAACTGACTTTATACCTAAACATTCTGACAAAACCAGAATTGAACACCTGCCACCAGACATATTTCCACTGTTTGCACCCATCCTCATGGGTATCTACCACCCCCATCTTTTCCTGGTTACAACTCCCTCTTACACATTCAACGCTCGCTTCACATCACCAACAGCGCCTCTTTCTGCTCGAAGGGGCTTTCGAGATCCCACTGGAAGAACAGAACGGATATTTCGACATGAAGACCATAAATTTGAATGGACGGTTGAGGAATTCAAGTCATGGTGCGAACAGGTAGCAAGCGATTGGGGTTATGAAGTAAGCGTGTCAAGCATTGGGAGGGCAGTGGAGGCAGATGTATGGGGAAGAGATGAAGAACTGGGTGGGGCGTCACAGGTCGTCGTATTCCGGAGGTTGAAAGGCATAACGAGTGAGGAGAGGGAAAGTAAGGCGAAGGCAGTGTTAAGGAGCTTGAGGCCGGAGCTGGAGTCAGTGAGTGAAGGACATGTGTTGTTGGCAAGTCATCAATACTCCGCCCACCCGTCTGCAATGAAGCCCAAGCCTCTTCAAGAAATTGGAGATGCGATAAAGAGCAAGATGGAAGAGTTGCAGGTATCGTTCGTTGGGTTGGAAGAACTTTGGTTTGAACACGATATTGCTGTGATGTGTGGTGGATGGATCGAAGCTTTGGCGAGAGCAGCTGAAGAAAGCGAACATCTGAGGTTGAATCGTGGAGATGGAGTAGGAAAGCGGAGAGCGGCTTGGACCATTCAGCTTATCGGTGCAGAACCACCTCCAACAACACTTTGGCCCACGAAAAGTGACGCAAGCGTCGATACTGTACCTCCAGAATGTTGGGTGCCCAAGGACTGGGCTCCAATTGAATCTAGCAAAGGTGGCAGTGATTGGGGAAGCGGTTGGGGAGTACCAGTCAGGAACGAGGATAACTTTTGGTAGGGTCATACGTTCGAGACATTAGAGACAACGTAGAGTTTAGAAAACGGTTCTTGGTAACAAGTGCATTAGTTCGCGCAACCGCAGTCTACAGATACAAAAGGAAACTGGAATCGTCTGGTCAGCACGGTTAGTAGGCAGTTTGAGGGGAAGAAGCGGCTCACCTGGTATAATACGGAGCTACGTGTCAACCTCTAAACAAGTCTTTTCCCGATAACAACAGCCGAAGACGGTCAAATTTACGTCCTGATTGTCCTGACGGGGGCTATATGCATCACACGTTCATGTCAATGACTTGTACAGCAGACGTAAATATTGGTTTACCAATGAGAGGATGTAGTTGCGCTAGGTATGTAATCATCCACATGAGATAACAGACAGCGAGGGTGAGCATGAGGCCGGTGCGTATGACCCTACATTGTTCAAGTTTAACGTATGCGGCGACGAAGTGGTGTTATTGTGAATACGTACACTTGATTTGACCCTTTGGGAGTGAGTATAGCGGTACAAGCCATGAGAATTGCAACGACTATAAAGGCTGAGACGACGGGGAAGAGAGAGCTCATGGTGGTGCAGTTGGAACGACCCGTGGGGAAATGTAGTAGCGTATACACCCAAGGTCATTCAACTTTGAGGACGACAAACAAATCGACGTCTAATTCGATGAAGCAACTCTGATATTATACCCTATCCAAGAAACCATCCCATACAGTACGTGGAAAATTCGAATACACGCGCAGCCACAATCCCTCTATGCTACACCAGCCCACTCCCTGCCATCTTCACTGTATCCGTCACCATCCTCAACATCTCTGACCAAATTTTGCCAACAAACGTGGCATCACCTCCCAACCTCCGCCGCACCAAGTCTGCATTGCTATTCGTCAAGGCATGCCCATTGACATTGTTTTTCAAGGGAGTCACGCTGCCGCCTATGCTGCGGATATGACTAGCGCTTGCACCGCCACCTGCTAGAAGTTTCCGCCGCTTATGTCTGATCCGGAGTATGAAGGAAATCACAGGGAAGAGGACAAATATTATGATCAAAGTGGATATTTTCGGCAATGTGAGGTACGATGCTAGATTTGCTTTAACGAGGGCATATGTGCTTGGATTGGACGAATCCAAGGACGTGGCTTGCGAATGTGATGAAAAGGGGAAGGATGACCAGGGCGATGATGAGTGCGACGTTGAGGACGATGAACGATTGGTGCCGTTCAGTTTACTTCCATTGGGTTGAGCAGCAAAATTAGATTTAGGACTGTGATGATCGTGATTACGGTTGCTGTGCCGTGATTTCCGGGTAGAGGAATAGCCGTGTGGGGTGGCCGTGGTATCTGAGGAGAGGGAAGTAGACGATGCTGACGCTGAAGCCAGAGGCGTTATTGCAGAGACAGAATTGAGATTACGGCCGCCATTAGGTTTGGAGGGCGTTATAGTGTGCGTGGAAGTTGTGGACAGGGATGACGACGAGCAAGAAGAGGGAGTGGGGGATGATGAACGTCCAAAATTCGAGGCAGACGTTGAAGAGTTAAGGAATTGCCGTTCTCGTGGAGGTTTGTGTGCAGCGAGGGCTTGTGTATGCAGAGAATTCAGAGATAGCTTGATATTCTTTTTGAACAGAAGCCTGAGTATGATTGATTCACACGCCGAAAGGGAAAAACATACCTGGCGGACATTCTCTGCTAGTTCTGTTTCATGCTCCAAAAACTCGCGAGCATAATGCCAATGCTCTAGTTTGGGCAGGATATGCAGACAATAGATATCCACCACCTTCTCGTAGCCGTCGTTCTCAGTCGCTCCTGTCGGCTGTGTTTCAGGTAGGGACAGGGGATCTCGTCGGGCCAGCCATTCCTCAATCATATATTGGCCAGACTCATGAGCGTTCACTTTGATGCTCGAATATACCAGTGTAAGAAGCACTTGAGAGGGGAGATATGCAGCATTCAACACAACCCTTTCACATGTTCCGTCCGCAGGGGTGAAGAGGGTAAGGGAGCGAGTGAACATGGATGTCAACAGGGCCTGTGGAGACTCCAGTGCATTTTGTTTGAGTGGATCTGGGATCACTGTCCCCGGAGGTGAAGGCGTGGTGTAGGTGACTGTGTCTAGTGTTATGCGCAGTATGTCCCATTTTCGTCGAAAGTCTGTGAGAGGGTCTGGAAGTGCTGGAGGTGGCTGTAAGATGGTGAACGCAGACTCGACGAGTGAGTGTGTGAGTGCAATGTCGCGGTGAACGAATGCGCGGGTTGCGCGATTGTAAAGCGAGCGGAGAGTCGCCGTTGTCATCACATTTGAGCTCTGTCCCAAGGAAAAGTGGAGGTGAGTATATCAAGACAAATACAGTCAAACACGGTGCTGACAAACATACATCAACAGTCTAAAGACGTAATTACCGTAATTGGACCACACGTTTCCGCCTCGTGCATCGGACGCGCTATTGAGTTTATAAGTAAGTCCCGACATGACTCTTATTCCTCCCTTGCCCTCGTTCAAGCATGAGCAACTACGCTGCTCTGGGCATCTCTCCAGATGCTTCAGACGACCAAGTCAGGTCTGCGTACAAGCGTAAGGTAGGTGAAAGTAGAAGTATCACTGGGCAGTACGTTCATAACAAACTGTAGGCCTTGGAGTGCCACCCAGATCGACATGTGAAGGATAAAGACGTTGCAACGAGAAACTTTATCGAGGCACTTTATCTCCCTTCCATGCTGCGCTTTTTTTTAAATAAGCTATCCAGATTAACAATGCCTACCGTGCCATCTTGCGCGAAAGGCGCTCCTCGCGGAGGTCGTCAACAGGTTCACACACACCGACATCCACTTCAAACACATCGTCGTCGACGTCCTCAGCCAAGTCATCGTCACCCTCCAAGACTGGCAACGACCATGTCAAGACAGCATCTTCAAAAGCGTCACCCAAGGCGAATGCTTCAGCGTCTTCAGCACGCTCCTCCTCCGCTTCAGGTTCATCAACACATTCATTCTCATCATCGTCCTTTTCTGCCAGTTCATCTCCTGCCTCTACTCCTTCATCCTCACCATTCTCAACTCCCTCCTCTTCGCCTTATACAACACCTGCGTCCTCGCCAGGCTCGACGCCAACTTCGTCTACAGCCTCTCTCCCGACAGACAAAAACTCTACTTACACGTCTTCCTCATACACCTCTTACAGAAGAGCATCTTCATGCGAAGTAGAGGAAGATGGTTACAAAACAAGCACAGGCAAACCACCTCCAGACCCAAGCTCAACTTCTACTCCTCCCAAAGCTCCCCGCACAAAACTGCGTAAACAACAGCCCAAACCCTCTCAAAAGCCGGATATGTCCCATGACTATGAATGCGACTCCAGCGCGAAACCGACCTACAGTACCTCCTCCACACGGAACAAACCCCCTCCCACCTCACCTCCAAAAGTTACTTCGGACACCCACTCCCACAAAAGCAAGAACAACGAAATAGAGATACCTGAATATCTATCCTCCCAGCCTCCCCTCGAAGCTGCCTCTAATAGCTCCACCACCGGTAGCCATGCCACAGCTGACCTTCCCCAAGAGTGGATTCATCCTCTCAACTTGACCCTCGAAGACCTCTTCCATGGTAAACGCCTCTGCTTCCGCATCACGAGGAGATATCTTTCTGGAAAAACCAAAGGCGTTGTCCTAGACGTCGATATCCCAGCCGGATGTCGCGTTGGGACGAAGATCCTCTTCAGAGATGCAGGCCATGAGAGGCTAGATGGAATGAGGCAGGACGTAGTCTTTGTCATCGGAGAGATAAAACACAAGAGGTTTGTTAGAGGATGCGAGTGGGATGGTGGAGGTGGTAATTCCAACACGGCTGAGAAAGAGAGTAACAAAGGTGCCAGTACGTCTGGGAACGGAGAAGCCAAGAGGAACAAAAGAAAAGTGTATTATGGAGAAGATGATCTAGTCATGGAAGTTCGTCTACCATGGGTCGACAGATTAAAAGACGAAAAGGCCAAGGTGGTGGTTATGGGTGTGGATGGGAAAGAATTGGTGTTCGAGGTGGACTGTCGAGGCGGGAGGATCATAAAGGATAGAGATAGGGACAAGGAAAAAGGAAAGATGACAGGCGTGTACCTTGTGGAAGGAGCTGGAATGCCTGTAAGGGACAGCAGCGTCAAACATGGTAGTGGAGATAGCGGCAAGGACACTACAACGGGGGCAAGCAAGAGAGGCAAGCTGTTTGTCAGGTATGTATGCATTTTGCCTATGACAGCATCTGAAGCTGACGAAAGTGTAGGTGGGAGGTGTTCTACTCGACGTCATCTTCGTCCTCCAAATGGGAGAGCTTCAAGCAAATGTTCAAGTTTGGCAAGTGAGATGCGTCTTATCGTCTCACTCTATGGATGGAATTGGTTCAGGCTTCAATGCCCTGCGGTACGAAGCATGACAGCCTGCCTCTGACTCGATACCAAAAAAAAAATGGAACGGTTTGGTTTACGTTCCTTTACAAAAAAAAAAAATTCAACTTGTTTTCCCTTGGATATGTGCGGTGTATACGGTATCAGAAAGAAGCAGTATATGATTAGGATGATGGGACGATCAAGTCAGGTTTCATATTGGGATCATATTTCTGTCTACCAGATTGATTGTGGATTGTACGTTACAGTTGGTCGTTGCACCCTTTGACTCTTTACCAAAGACTCGTTTGGGTCAGTTGTACATGGCGTATACTTCTAGTACATAACTATTTAATTCATACCGCTAGCCTCGCAGGTGTCAAAAGTCCTTCCATATATATATATGATAGCGCTATACTCGTGATATGAATGGACTGTCTCCGTTGTCTTCTCGGTCGAAATGTTTGTTCGCTATCGCACTGTACTAGTGCCATTAGTTTCCAACTTGCATGCGCCATTGCCAAGTTAGTTAGAGAGTATGAGGAGGGGGCCGAGTCTTGGAGTTGTGTATTGCCGAACCTTACGACTTCCGGGAGAGCACGCGCGAAAGCGCTGTTTTCTCTACACTATCCACACCGAATGCCAACCGTGGGGTTAAATACTCATTCGTCACTACAAAACATAGATACGGCACGCGGCCATGCACATGTCACAATACATAAATAGTCATAGTAGGCCTCCAATCCATCCATCCAACGATTATTTACGGGATACAAGCTACAAACAAACTAGCTGACCAGCCAGCTAGCTAACAGTTCCAACAGCCGGGTACAGCGTGAAAATCAAGGTTCTACGACTGGACGAAAACTTGAGAGATGTTCGGGGTATTTCCAAAGATTGCAGGGATGTGCGATGTTGAAATTGCAAGAGGTTATGTGCATAATGAAAGAAAATGAAAGAAAATAAAAATAAACGAGAGACTTAGATCCTATGACCAACGACGCGTTAGCACAGACGTCGTTTGGTAAATATGTATCGAGGTTCAAGCACTTACCTGTTGGATCTTGAAACGCCATGAATTCTAGCCTGACTACCATTGCCACCAACCTTCCTATTGATAAAGTAGCCACCACCACTACTAGCATTCTCCTTATTCCCACCCGCATTCGGATTCGTGCGTGTCATGGGCATCAACGTTCCGAAATGCGTGATCACAACTCCATTTCGATAACTCCTCCTCGCATTGCCAGCCGCGCCGCGAGCGTGAACGTTACCGTCGCTGTTGCTCCTGTCTCGGTTTCTGCTGGGGCACGGTGGATACTGGGCTCTTTGACCAGACAGTGGCTCGGTGGGTGATGTGACAGAGGGATGCCACATGATGCCTGTAGGTCTAGGGTGATTTCCTGACTCCGATTGATGACGGACTCTCGAGTGCGGGTCTGTGGATGACCGGAGGAGAGGTGATGGTTGGACTCCCTTGATGCGATTGGTGGCACTGCTGCCACTGGTACTTGGCCTGTTCGCATCTCTGGCCGGCTTGTCGATAGCGAGCCCCCAACGTCCCTCTGAGGTTCCCGCTTCAACGCAACCCTGTCTCGCATCCTGAGACTGCTCCATCTGCTCCTTTTCCATATACTGCTTCATGCTGATTTCCTGCGCGAGTTGCAGCGCTCTGTAATGAGCCTTGAACGCTGCCTTTTTCTCCGCCATCACCCGCCTCTTTTGTTTCTCCTCTATCGTCTTGTTGACGTAGAACTGGCGGGAGACAACCTCAGCTTGCTCTGCGGTGACGACGTAGGTGCCTTTACAAGGCCGAAAAGGGTCATTCTTCAAATTTCTGCCACCGGTCCTGAAGCGGCCATTAGGGGCAGCAAGCTTGATGTTCTTGAGGATGACAAGGCTCTGCGCGCTGTCGGTACTGCTGTTGGAGCCAGACCTGGAAATGGGGCTTGCGTCGATGTCGTGACTCAGACATGGGCGAGCGCAGTTGTACACTCCCTTGACTGATTGGAGGGGGTTCTTGTACGTGCAGTGTGGGTTATCACATTTGTTGTACTCGAGCTGGAGAGGCGACGGAACATCGCGCTTCTTGGTGGGGAGGATGTGGAGCGGGATCTTGGAGAACACTGTAGAGGTACAATTAACTTTTTGTGCCACCTCAAGGATTGGCAGATACTTACTGGTCATGGTAGAGTGCTACAGAATGCAATGGAAATATACAGATGTGAGTGGCGAAGTCGTACAAGAAAAAATGGCTTGGAGAAAAAGAAAATGGTATGAAGGAAGATATGCGGGAGAGTGGTCAAAAAAAGCAGCGGTTTTATAACTCGGCATCTTCTGTGTGGCTTAGGTGATATATTTATTATACCAGCTTTGAAAAATTCAATACGGAACTGAATGGTAGATAGATCTTAGATGCTTTATACAACATGTTTTGTGAAGTGCTAAGAAAGGATGTTGACTTACGAAGCTGCTGGCTAAACGCGTTGGCGGCGTGCAATGAGATTGTAGCCGCCCAAGATGCAGAGCGAGGTTATAGATTAAACTGGATTATTCCCTCAATGGGAGCAAACGTGATACCTCAGCCGACACTAGATTTGCGTTGTATCAGCTATCAGGACCCTGAAGCTGCATGTCGCGCGGCTTTTGTGACTAGTACAGGGCCATTGAAAGCCGCAAAGACTTGCAATGGACAAAGCTGTGGAGGTCCTGTGGCCCGAATTATGCGGTGGCCCCGAGCCTATGTTACCTTTCAGTTACACGTTTTAGCATTCTGGTCTGTTTCGAGGCCATTGAATAGCTGCGTCTGTTGGAAAGACATTAGTAGTAGCTTCAAGTGGTGGTGGCGTGGGAAACTTGACTGTGATTATTTGACTGTTTGATTATCGTCTTTGGGAGTTGTATGGCTAACCAAGAGCGACCTGCCGCTCCGACCATATTTTCTTATCCCGAACCTTCGCATACGCCCTCAAAACAAGTACTTCTCCAACAGCCAACGCAACTCATCTCGTTCTCGTACTCTGCCACTCATGAGTTTGAGTTCACGAATTCTGCGTTGCGGTATTACGTTGATCCTCCACTCGGTGCTCGGTTAGACTTTGGGCTCCCTCGATGGATCAGGAGACCGGAAGAGAAAGGGAGAGTCGATTCACTTTTGAAGGCATACTCGAGAATAAAGCGGGAGTATACTCTGGGAGAGATCGGTGCTGTGTCTTGGCGAGGTGTTATGACAAAGTGGATAACATTCTCTGTTGATCTGACTTTGAAGAACTGACATTGTGCGTATATACTAATGAAGAATAATGATAGCTCCATACGACCGAGATGGTTGGCACCTCAATGTCATGTACATCGATGGTACCTTGTACTTTGAGGAACACCTTACAGACGCGCAAATCAGATACAAGTGAGCCCGAGTGGCTTTACTTTGACTACGATTGACGAACAGTTTGATGTAAGGAATGACATGACTCCGCGACACAAACTTCAATCTTATTATGGCTATGCGTTCGAGTCTTACTGTACCTCTCCAACACCAACTCGACTAGACACACAGCCGACGCGTCTGGGGGATCCTCCTGGGTGGGGTGGAGACGTCAACACGAATGAACAGTGGTGCAGCGTCGTCAAGAGTAAGTTGGGTGATATTCGACTCGTGATCGGCGGTGAAGTCGATTGCGTGAGAGGTCAGTGCGCTTCTGCTTCAAATATCAAAAGCTTGCCGAATGATGAGACGACACCACAGGGAAATATACTGGCCAGCCGGATACATTTGTGGAATTGAAGACGTCACTTGAGGTAATCAGTCAACAGGATATACAAAAGTTTGAAAGGTGTGTGTCCCTCATCTTCCATAGGATGCTATTTGTTTTGACCTCATGCGGGTTGCTCGTGTGACGGGCGTAGGAAACTGCTCAAGTTCTATTTTCAGTCGTACTTGCTTGGGGTTCCAGTCCGTGTTGCTTTAAGGAATTGCTTTATAACTTGATTGACGTCACATCTGTAGGATATTGTCGTCGGGTTTCGAACGCCAAAAGGGGTGTTGACCAGGCTGCAGCATCTCCAAACGCAGCAGATACCCCGGCTTGTCCGTGGTAAACCGGGCACGTGGAATCCGATGGTGTGCTTTGAATGGGGATACGAGTTTCTCTCGTCTGTCAAGGCGCGAGTATTGGCGGACAGCCGTGACGGCGCAGGAACAGATGCGGTATGGCGTGCTTCGTTTATGCCCGGCAACGGTGTCCTATTCCGGAAACTTGATCAGGCCGAGGTGAACGAGGTTGTAGGGGGAGAGGATAGAATTGGGTTTCTACCGAGATGGTACTGGGAAGAATTCGAAGTGGGAGAGGGTGTGATTGAAGGAGCAAACAGGACGCTTGATGGAGGCTGGCGAATATGAGAGAGGAGGCGCTTAATGCCAGGCACAGCATCATATGACCGAATCAGATTTTACCTTTCTCAGACTTTGTCGGTCGGATCTGCCTCTGCGCCGAGCGTTTGCTGTGAGACAGAGAAAGAGCGAGCAAGTTCTGGTACATTGAGCCAGGTGCTGTAAGCTGTGGGTGACTGCAATTGAAGAGAGGACATCGGCAACGTCGGCACCAGCTTATAAACCGAGACCCGGCAATTGCCGATACGCGTCGTCGCGTTTTGACACCGCACAGCTCCCAAGCCCATCTCCCAACTCTCACCAGTCTACCTCACTCTGCTCCTCAACGCGCTTCACGACCAGCTCAGGCTCTTCGTCGCCGTCGACTGCGACGAGCACTCTCTCCTCTACATTCTATCCCCTATTTTTTTAAATCTTGACGCGCGTTCATGGCGACTCCGTCGTCTTCGGCCACATCGCCATCTCCACCCATGGCCTACCTCACACACACCGCAGCACAACCCCCACCCAACTCTTCCGCGTCGTCAGACTCGGCAGAGAGAGACCAGAGAAAGAAGGCTGTGCAGAAATTTTTGGCAAGAGCAGAAATCTCAATGGTACGTCCCTAGCTTCGTTTCCGACGCGTCGTTGTGGTTGCCGTGATGCATGCGTTTGCTTCGTGACCTCGACACACCCGCGAGTTTCTGAGCCCAGTATGACCCCCTGAAACCATGCTCGACTCATCTTGCTTGTCCCAAACTTGCTCCCTGTTTGACTTGTGAGACCGTTCAATTGGGTTACTAATCACATTCATCCTCAGGTGACTCGTGCATTGCGAGCGCGTCTCTCCTACGCTTCTTACAAGGCTACACACAATATTCCACATGTTTCTCTTTGTGATTTGGAAGCTCGAACCACTAGTCAAGGTCCTCCAATCACGTTACCCCGCACCATCGCCGCGAAGCGGAAAGCTGCTGCATTGCACAAGGACAATGCCAATACGGGAGTGACAATCAGTCCTGCTGCCACATGCTCGTCCAGAAGCTCCCACCGGAGAGGGGCATCTGGCTCTATGGCTCCACCTCCCGCTCTGTCCTCGACCCAAACCAAATTTAACAGTAGTCAAACTAGTGCCACCATCGGCCAATCCGAATCGGGATCCAGTTCTGGGCGTGGACCTGCTTCAAGTCTATATACCTCTATTCTCGCACCTCCTCCCACCAAGCAAGCGAGAACGATCCACAACGCAGATGAGCCTCCTATCTCACCATCGTCACGCACAGCCCCATCTCCCAGAACACGCGTAGCAAAACCGTCATCACGGGCAGAGGGTCGCGGTCGCGGGAGGGGTAAAAATGTCGAACATACTCCTAAACCGGCTAACTCTCCAGGCCGCCGGCGAGGCAAGAATGCTTCCATTGACAAGGGCAAGCAAAAGCAGGCGCTTGTCGATGCGGAAATGAATGTTGATGCCGATGGAGATGTTGACATGAAAGCCGCCGCAACACTCACGTCATGGCTTCTCCATAATAGACAACCAACGATGGCCGGAAGTGCATCATCTCCCCGATCTAGTTTTGATGGTTCAGACACCAACTCGACCTATTCTTATTCACATTTTGCTCAGAGTTCTGCGCGTACGACAACCACCGTTGCGTCTGCTGGTAGTCCTGCAGCAGTATCCACTACCTCCACTGCTGAACCACCAGCTAGGAGTCGAACACCGTCTCCTGTAACCAAGATGCCTGAGCACGTCACGCCTCGCACTGCACCGACAGATAACGAAGCAGCGGACCTCATGTTATTGTTTGCAACGTCGCCGTCGCCAGCACGACCTGCTGGAAACAAAGACAATAGAGATATGGCTGCCTTCCGCGCACTTACGGGCAACAGTAATGCTCTTCTTAGTAAAGGTCGCGTGCTCTTCCCTTCTTTTGGTTCTGGGGATGCAGTAAATGTGGAAGACGCTGGTGGCGTATTACCGCGTTCACCATATCGTCATCAACATACCCGGAGCGGACCGCCACTCGTGCGAGCCGGTGGCGACGGCAGCTTTAACTCGAGTATATCTAGCATCTCTTCCGAAATGATGGGGAGGAGAAGCAGCACTGATGCTAATAGCGGAAGCGGACTGTCAAGGCAATTGACCCCTTCACTTTCGCAGCTGTTGCCACCGCCACCATTGCCTATCCATGACGCGGCAACAGCGGCAGGATCAGGAACAGCTAGGACGCCCGATACCCCGGCAGCTAGCAGTGCCGTGCAGAGCCCCAAGTCGAGTGGTGGGCTGACTGCGGAATTCAATTTTAGCGATTTTATTAATGCCTCACCATCTCCGGCGCGTGCAGGTGCAACAACTTTGCTTGTAGGCAGTGTACAGGCAAAGCCCAGCTTGGGGTTGAGGGCAGATGTAGGAAGAAAGTTGTTTGAAGAAGAGCAAATGAGAAATGCAATGGGTGGAGGAAGTGGTGCTGGTGGTGGCGGTGTCGGGAGAAACGCAACAACTCGAAGCCCAGCTCAAGAAAGCCCAAGAGAGCAAGGTTTGGGAGCGAGCATTGACTTGAACGTCATGCAAAGGTGACGCCGAATATTATTTCCTTGGCTTGCCCAAGAGGAGGAAAAGCTTTCTCAATTATAGATTCCTGCGGAGCGATACGAAATGAAACGAGATCCGATGGTGGTTAACGCGCCGACGCCCGTTTTTTCGCCGTTGTTTGTTCCCTATGCTCATATCTACCGCTCACGCTCAAGGCTGTGTTATCTCTCATCGCAGCCCTTCTTTATTTCTGTCTTGTCTTGTTTGTTGGTCATTCACATCTCTCCTTTCCTTGTTGTATTAATTATGTATGTGCACACAAGACCCTAGCATCCTTCACCTTACTATTCATTTTTCTTCATCTTGCCTCCTGTTTTTTTTTTTTTTTGTATTTTACCAGCTTCAGTCCTATTCCCTCGACACATGATGATACAAGACACAATCTCGATTTCAAACAAAACCAGTTCTTTGCGTCCGAATCTGATCAATTAGGTCCCAGCGTTTTCCACTTTTTTTTTCAGCAGCCAACTTTAATTACGACGCTCCTTTTCCTCTGCTTTTTTGTTTTTCTGTTCTGGTTTTCCTTTGTGCTCTCTCTTGCTACATTCTCATATACGACGACGAAGCGTGTAGCGAACGGGCGCAGGCTGACCATGGTGTTTAGGCGTCTCGTAACCAGTCCAGGTGGTGGCTACCATTTAATCTCGGGTTTCGGCAAGGAGTGGTTGGATGGTGCTTGGTGCTTGGTGTCGCACCCACTCCCATAGCCCCCGTGTCTCATCTCAACTCTGGTGCTGTATCACCCATATCATTTTTCCTACCATGAACCTGGACCGGGATTTTATGGTATGGATCACGACATTTTCAGTGAGACATTTACTTACACATTAATAGATGAAATGAACATTTCTCATTTCATGCTCTCTCTCTTTTTGCAATTGTTCTTTTTCTTCATCATGCTCGTCATTCCTTACTCATTCGCAATTCTCTCACTGGACCAGGTCTTTTCAAGCAGTTTTCCTGATTTTTTTCCTCACTCTCATTCAGTTTTGAATAATACGATCTAGACGTTCATTGACATCCTCAACCGCCGCTTCCAGTTGTGCCTTTCCTCCTTCGTCTGCTCCATCCCTGCCTCCTTTTTTCTGGTTAACGAGCTCACCTAACGCCAACGTGATTGTTCCGTCTTCTCATCATTTTTGGTTTATTCCAATATCTATTCGATCTGTACGGTAACTATCTGACTTCTCTCTCTCTCTCTCTCTCTCTCTCTCCCTTTACTTTTCCAGTTCTCTTCATTGCCGTTTGATTTTGCTAGTATAAACGTGTTGCAAACGAATGTATATATCTGTATTTATACAATTGTGCATACTTCGAATTCATTGTTTGTAAACAACTGTATCTTCAATTCACTGAACATCAATCAGGATCCATGAACTTCACATGTCCCAGTCTCCATTTGGGTACTTGACGTTCTTCCTTGCTCCAAAGAACTCTTGAGAAGAGAGTGGAGCTGCGGTGATGATCATCGCGCTATTTCAGTATGGTCACCGGATGTTCGGATGGCCTTGGATTAAAACAAGTGTGCCTTGCTCAAAGGCGCCTACCGATTCCCCAATTCTCTATCACCGACTCCCGGACGTGGCCCCGTGGGCGTCACCTTCCCCGCCCTTTACGTTAAGAAATTTGGAAGAATATTACAGCTTGCATGGCATTTTCGCGAGCGGATGGTTTTACGATAAATGACAGCGCATTTGTCGACGTCGGGGGAAACTATGATCATAGAGAGATAACGTCTAATCCGCAAAGCATATCGCTTTCGGGATCCGGTTAGTTCTGCGATTCGTCTGTAAGGCGTGGGGTGTAGTTTATGGAGTATTTACTCGAGCAGTTATGGATCCACAAAGTCATCTGAAGGTGAACGGTGCCCCACCTGTGCCCAGTCCAGTTGGTAAGCTTGTCATAAATCAATGACATCTAGTCGCGAATGAGTATTGAGGCTGGTGTTATTTATTAGGGTCACACGGTAGCAACGTTGGGGGAAACCAAATCAATAATGTTATCACCTACGTTGTGCTTCCTCCAGGGGACCCTCGCGCCGCTACTGCTGCTGCTGCACTGCCTGCTCTGTTCAATATAGAGAGACCGGCGAGTGTCAGCGCATTCGTGAGCCAGGGTTTAACGGCTGTCGCAATGTATGATTTCAAAGTAAGAGTGAATCTTATCGGATCGTCCGGGTTACTAGAATCGCTCGTAATAAACTAGGCAGTGCTGGAGGGGGAGATGGACCTGGTAGAAGGAGAACGTATTGAACAAATCATAACGTCTGATGACGAATGGTGGTATGGCGTTGGGACTGGTGGCAAACGTGGAATTTTTCCTCGTGTGTATTTCATGATACCGAACTGTTTGTTGAAGGTGTTGACGATGTCCCTCGCGTTTAGGCAGCTATGTTACGGCTATCAAACAGGAAAATGAACCGCGACGATTAGAAATGCCTGTTGGGAACAATGGTGTGTCGGCTATTGCGATATACGAGTAGGTCGTGCCTTTGATGTGTACATGCAGATGCTGATGATCGCATCCTGTTAATAGTTTTGACGCTTTGGATGATGATGACATCTCGTTTTCTGAAGGAGACAGGATCACCCACATTGAATTCTCTTCAGATAACTGGTGGGAAGGCACGCTGTCGGATGGGAGACGCGGGTTATTTCCTTGTGAACTCTATTTCTTACTACGGGACCATTCCTGTACTGATTATCTTCTGTTTTGCAGCAACTTATGTTCAGCTTTAGTTCATTCATGAAGACAGCTTTCAACTCGCAAACAGTATACTTAATGTGTGTGTGGCAGCAGGAAGACTTGGCTGCATACTTTTTATCATAATAATATTTAAATCCGGATGCCAGTGCCAGTCAAGGTGACCTGAGGGTGAACGTGCTTTATCCCCGCTGAACATCCTACTGTACCTGCCATTTTAAAATGGTTTTCCCACCTCGAGCTTTGCCTCGTGACGATGCCCCTGAGAAGGAAGGGCATCTTAAAGCTTAACCAGCGCCAGCGGCAAGTCAAGTCTGTGCCATTAGTATGATGTATACCGCCTGTTTTGTCTACGCGTCGTTTCTTGTTACTTTTTGGTCTTGTGTAATGTTGTAAGTGTTGCACCTATCATCCATCTTTGCCCCTTTTGGTCACTAATACAGTTGTTCACACACACATAGAACGCTCACGACTTTCTCAACGCCGCTTCTGAACAATTTCTATTTTCTGTACACTTCACAAGCCGGAGGAGTCAAGTTTGGAACTTGGGGATGGTGCCTTGACCAGGATGGCACTTGTTCTGATACACTACAGTGTGTCTTCCACCCTTTTGGCATGATGCAGCGAAGAGATCAACGCATTTCAACTCGACAGACTGGGATATACATGGCAACCGCAGATAGCTGTTCCAGTTACGGGGGCACTTGTGCTCTATCCCATTGGTTAGAATGCATCGTTTCTTCGGACAATCGGGACACGCGTTGACGCAAAAAAAATAACCCATTATTGTAGCGGCCTTGGTGACAGCTCTGTCTCTGGTATCGCTGTTCCCAGTCTTGACTCAACGCACACGGACGAACAGGGCAATCAGGGTGTTTTTCTACTTTGTCCTCGCATCATTCACTGTATCGTTGCTCGCTTTCGTGTTTATGATTGCTATGTGGGCCGTTGCTAAGAAGCGCTTTGAAAAGGCGGGATTTGTAGCTACGTATGGTCCGCTGGTGAGCTGCCTGCATTGTCATTATGAGGCAACAGCTGAAAAGGAAACGTTGGGGTAGCCATGGATGTCGCTGGTATCAACGCTCATGCTATTGCTAGCGGCGGTCTCGAGTCTGTTATTTGACGGTTCACCGACGTTGGTGGGTCCGGACTTACCGGGAAGGCGCATCGGACCTCGCATTAACATCAACAATGAGAAGCGCAAGAAGCCACGTAAACCGCGAACAAAGTGATGTCTGTTCCGCACGCACATGTGGAACCTTGTATCACAGGACCCCGCCGTTTCTTGGCGTGTGTAGCTGATAACGAGTGTTGTAAGTATACGAAATGATAACCCACACCTTACGTTGGGATAAACATGCTGTTGATGAATTATCTGAGATTCCAAATAATGCGACTGCCCCAGGTTTTTAAAGCAAGAAACCCTTTATCAATGCCATGATCAGCTTAAACCTTTCATCCCCTTTCTGCGGCATGGGACGGACCGCTCCGGGCCGCGCGTAATGAATGGCTACCTACCGAAATGGGGAAAGCATACGGTACCATTCTATTAAGCCTGTAAGGTTGGGCACGTTCAACAGCTTCTCTTTCCCTCCATCACACGAAGTCATGCTGTCTCCAAGTATCCGACCTAGGTTATAACCAACAGGTTTTTATTGGGCCATCCCTCCTTCTTGAGCGTCCTTCCGAACATAAACACGCAAACGACTAAAATTCCATCGTTCTTCCTTTCCACTAGATGACGATAGGGACGCAATTGAACCAGATTTCGGAGCACAGGAACGCGTATATTGTGGCCGCCTCTGCTTCGCTGGGAAGTATCTTCTATGGATGGGACATGTAGGTGTTTTATCCTGATTCGTTTCCTTAGTTTGATGTCTTATTTTTCTGTTTCCCTATCGCAGCGGCCTGATTGGCGGTATTTTAGCAATGAAATCGTTCCAGAAGTACTTTGGGTTGAACCACACGACACCTGGACAACATGCTAATCTTAATGGGAATATCGTCTCTGTCCTGCAGGGAGGTTGCTTGTGAGCGCATCTCAACCACCCACACATTGCACTTGCTCACCCCGTTCAAGCTTTGGCGCCCTTTTCAGCGGCTACTTTTCCTCAAAATATGGAAGGAAGCCTGCGCTCATCGCTTCAGGTGTCATATACATCGTCGGTAGCTTAATCCAATCTGTAGTTGGATTGGGAAGCAGTCAAGCAGTCGCCTGGCGTGTGCTATATTTCAGCAGGTTCCTAGGCGGCATTGGCGTTGGTTTGATTTCAGCCTTGGCACCGGCCTATGTCTCAGAGTGCACACCACGAGCGATACGTGGGCGGTGTACTGGCATGGTACAACTTGCGAATAATATTGGAATCATGTTGAGCTGTGAGCATCGTTATCGTCTGATACGATTTGGAAGATGGCTGATAAAATCGCCTTTTCTTGAACTCACAATACAGTCTGGGTGAACTATAGCTGCAATAAGAATCTACCTTTTGGTGATCTGCAATGGCGCTTGCCTTTCATTGTTCAGTCCGTACACCGCCTTTCTCATTCCATGAACACAGTGTTGACATGGCCCCCGTAGAATGATACCAGGTGTACTCTTTATCTTTGCCATGATATTCCAGCCCGAATCTCCACGATGGCTCGTGGAACAGGGCCAAGAGGAACGCGCTGCACGTGTCTTGGCATTTGCGGGGCGGACG
The DNA here is from genome assembly GCA_001691775.3 of Amanita inopinata Kibby_2008. NCBI lineage: Eukaryota > Fungi > Basidiomycota > Agaricomycetes > Agaricales > Amanitaceae > Amanita > Amanita inopinata. The sequence continues at coordinate 30,934 of JNHW02000063.1, read as the reverse complement.
ACGGTCGATGATGAATCCGTCACCAACACAATTGATGAAATCAGGGCAGAATTCGCTGGTAGGAAAGAATTGTCACTCTGGAAACAATGTGTTGGGATGGTGGAATCGCGGCCCATTGCTTTACGCTGTGCCATTCCTTCTATTGTTATGTTCTTCCAGCAGGTAAAGACGCTTCTAATTGTACAGTCGACGTGGCTTATACCGTCTGTAGTGGACGGGAACAAATGCCATCAACTATTTCAGTCCTCAAATCTTTGCTGGACTTGGAATCACCGGAACAACCTCTGGACTATTTGCGACAGGTAAGCTTCTTCCATTGCCCGTCATAGTCGAGCTGTCTGAGACGCGACTCAGGAATCTATGGTGTGGTCAAGGTAAAGCGTTGAGAACTCATCTACCATCAAACATGCCATTAAACTTTTATTCCAGGCCGTGTCTGTTGCCCTTACCCTTATGTTTGCGGTTGAAAGTCTCGGTCGAAAGAGGTGCTTGATGATCGGTGGACTTGGCCAGGGAGCAATGATGCTCTGGATCGGCGGATACTCTGGGATCCACAGGGATGGAACCGTTGTGCCTGCAAGCTACGTCTCCATTGTCGCGGTCTACCTGTATGCCGTGTCCTATTGTATCGGATGGGGACCACTGCCGTATGTTCCTTTTCTTTATGTAAAAACATACCTATGAGCTGAAGTCGAGGCGCTTTTTAGATGGGTAGTCGCTGGTGAAGTGGCGCCTAACCATCTCCGCACAGCGGTTCTCTCGATCGCCATCGGGGTGAACTGGCTCTTCTCATTCACGATCTCCAAATTGACGCCTATCATGCTCAACACTATCACCTACGGCACATTCTTGCTGTTTGGATTCTGTTGCTTGTTCATGGTTGCTTGGACGTATATTTGCTTACCCGAGACCACGGGGATCGCTCTTGAGGACATCAAGTACTTGTTTGAGAAGGATGTCATTCGTAGGTCTGTGCGAGATGCTCCGCTTGGATGGCTGTTTGTTGGAAAGGAAAGGATTCCGCTTCCTACAGTTGATATTGTCGATGACGAGAAGGTGGAGAAAGGATCGACAGAATATTCTGATAAGTCGTGACGTTACGGGCACGTATTTGTATCAACCTAACGTGTTTTGTTGGTGAAGCAAGACATTTGAAACAATAAAAATATGGACACTGTGGGATTTGAACCCACGACCTCACGCAAGCAAGTTCAAATCATGCGAAGCGTGCGCGCTACCCCTGTGCCAAGAGCCCATTAGCATTTTTTCGTTTTCTTAAAATTATACAATTGAATTCCGAGTCACAACCTTGCCTTGTAACGATGACTAGACTCAAGTCAACTTCTTTGTACCAACCTCCTCCTCCTCCTCCTCCTCCTCCTCCTCCCAATGGCATCGTATCTCCGTAGCTGGCTTTTGACAGGAACGTCAGCGACAACACCCACACCCACACCACTAGAAGCAAGCTCGTCCAACCACATTCCTCCATCACCACTCCGATCTCCCGTTCCCGTTCAGCCCTCCGACGAAACAGCAGAGGACGAGGGATCCGACACCGATAACGAGACCGAGACTGAGACCCACAGGATTGAAACCAACAACAATAACAGCAGCGACAACGACGTCGACGATGACGTCCCCCCCGCTTTCCCCAGTCTCTCGAGCGCCCAAAGAGTGCGAACTCTCGTTCAGAGCTCTTCCGGAAGAGTGCCAAAGGTGGTTACGGACGTGGAGCTGATGCCGCCCCCTCCTTTACCTTTACCGAGTCTTGCCAGTCGCACACCTGGCATTGCTTTCTCAACAACACCGTCCGCGTCGCGGCGGCTGGTAGGATCTACGCTGGCGGTGCCGCCCACAACGACAAAACCGCCGACTAGTGCCAAGAAACGAGAAAAGGTGGCTCTGGCACCGGGTCATAGTCCTCTTGATTGGGCAGACCTCAAAGCCTCAGGCCAAGATTTGCGCGTACGTGTTCTTTGCCGCACTGGCAGGCTTGTATGCAGTGGGTTGACACAGTTTGTTTAGGGCGTAGACACACTATTGCGTATACCGCCCTCTGAGCTAAAGCAACACAACAAACATGATGATGCCTGGGCAGTATTTAATGGCAAAGTGTACAATATAACCCCATATATACCCTTCCACCCAGGTGGGGAGAAGGAGCTAATGAGAGTAGCAGGACGAGATGGGACCAAGCTATTTGGTACGCTGTTTACTTATCCTCTGCACTCCTTCAGCCCTAACCATGGCGCCTGTTTTAGGCTTGACCCATGCATGGGTCAATGTAGACTTTATGCTAGATGCGTGTCTTGTTGGATTCCTGGTACCGGAACCTTCGCGCTGAGACTGAGGATTAGAGCGGTTGCACCTTACGGGCAACCCCGGGAATTAAGACTGTATTATTTTTATAGTTGATACGAAACTTTTTAATATGTCACCAGCCTGAAGCTTGTGTATCTCTGTGCCCACGTCTGGCCTGACCTGTGTGACAGGCATAAAATCCACCGCAGCATGATCCGCGTCTTGAATCTCTGGAGGCTTTTGCTTGGCCAAGACGAAGAACATGTAATCAGTCAACCCAGCCAATTGGATGAAGCGAACCACGTTCATCCCTTGATGAACATGCTCTGTAATATCAATTGGCGGCCGCGTTTCTCCCTAATCATCACATATTTACTCTTGCTTTGCAATCGGCCTACAGTTCAACACTCACCAGATGCCTGGGTAACCATCTCTGACCCCAATCACGACCGGGGTTGACTTCAGCTATCAACTGGCCTTTGGGGGGCCATGAGATATCTATCCTACGTATGGCGTTGGCGGCGTCTTGCGCAGTTGCCGTTGATATGTCTATCTTGGCTTCGACAGCCGTCACTGGAAGTGATACGAGTAAAAGTGACAGCGCTTCCTTTTCCTTTCCATACCTGTCCACCAGGTCAATACATGAGTGCAAGTGACACATGTTAACTTGCCTCGATGAGCCTCGGACGCTCCATCTATCTGCTGCTTCTTGATCAATCTCAAATTCACAAGTCAATATCTCGATATTTGCCAGTCCCCTCTTGGCCATCCACAAGCCAGGTACATTATGACATGGTTTTGTCGCGTTAACTGCAACACTTGCGCGATGCTGAGGCATATAATGACCCTTCCGACCGTTAGAAGGTGACAGAGACCTTCTACGCCGATCGTGGTTGGATTTGTGATGATCGGATGAGACCGTATCACCGTTTGCACCGCCCACAGTGACATGCTTATCTTGGGCATGATGATGGTGTGCCTTGTGGGAAGCATTTAACTTGTTATCCAGATCGTGGCAACTCCTGCCGCCCCTGAGCGAAGCCAAAGTCCGAGAACTTGGTTCATTTTGATAAGTTGGAGAGTTTGAGTCAAATTCACTGTTTCTCCGGGGCTGAGCAGCACGCGAGCGTGGAGGACTGGGTGATTTTTGTTCAGAGGGACGAGATTGAGTGGCAGGACTTGGTGGTTTCCGGTCATAGCGATGCCTAGACTCAGACGAACGAGGCGAACGAGAAGTAGAACGACGGCGCGGCGATGATAAGCGTTTGGTATAATTAGTGGTGTGTGAATGCCTTGTAGAATCGGGGGAACGGGAGGAACGGGAATGACGATATCGTGGCGAGGGCGGGCGTCGAGGGAGACCAGTAGGTGACTGGGATCGTCGATATGTCCTCGAGGGCGGAAGACGGTGAGGGAGTGGTTCGGGAATCGGGGACTGGCGACGCTTCCTGTCGCCCGCAGCCATTTCAAGGCTCTCTCTTGGTCCCAAGGAATCAGTGTCCACTTGCAGCGGAGAAGGGAACGATGAGGCTCTGTTTTCTCGTGAACTGATGATCTCTCCCTCCTCAGGTTCAGTACCCTTGGTATGGTGTGTAAGGAATTGAGGATCCAAAGGAATAGTGATGCCTTCCGTGGATGGTGTGGTCAAGGGAACATAAGGAAGGCTTTGATTGAGACTCGAACCAGGGCTAATAGTCACTAATGAATGAGTTTGCATAAGTCGCCGTTGTTCATTGACGGCAGGCGGTCGCTTTTTATCGTCGTGATGGCGTATGAAGCCTTCCAGCAAACGCACCCTTTCACTCGTTATCATCGCCCTCGGTGCTTTAGGCACCTTGTCCACGTTGCCAAAGATCCCTACGCAAAAGGAGTCAAAAAAGAAGCTGAATGACGGGGGCGTGTCGATTACCATTCTCGCTTGACATGGGCAACGATGTTTTCTGCCTTTCGACGTTGTGCATGTGCTTGATCAGCATATCACACATTTCGTCCGTTAAAAGTCCCTGGATCCGATTTTGGACGTCGCCTGGTGGTGCTCCTCCCTTTGCTGTTCCCTCGTCCTCCACGCGAGCTTGGGTGTTGCGCGCGATTACGGGGGCTAAGAGGCGTCTCACTTCTGCACGTAGATCAAGGTGTGGGGCATCGGGAATTGGGGGACGCATATATTGGCCGTGGTCGGCGCCAACGAGGGCTGGGATGCACAAGACGCTGTCGAGACTTGGGGAGCGAGTGATACGCTGGTAAGGATCCGTGATTGAGGTGTTTGAAGTGGGCGACTTACTGACATTGATTCGGGTAAGCCACTGGGTTTATGGCTTAAGCGACCTGATACCGCGCCTCGCACACTTTGTTCCTGGTTATCCCCATTGCGCGCATCTGGGTCATCCACCATCGACATCGTCCAGGCGTCTTGTACGCTGTCTCGATGCAGTAGGTATATGCGCTGTTCCTATGGGATATGAGGGGATAAATCTGAGGGAGAAACAGGTTAAATTTATTTATTTCGCGTTGTGTCAGCTCCAATATATTTGACTCTGGTGTTGGTTTGCAGTATGGTAACGCCATTTGGCTATGAATTCTTTGTATGTACCGGCAATCAACTTTCTGAACAACCGGTGCTACTCACGAAGTCACTATGGAATCTCTCCATTCTCTATCACCATGACTCCACCGCCGGACTATGAGCGTTTGGGGTTCAAGGAGATCCTCGTAAGGTTGGAAGGGGCGGTAGCAGTTGCAGTGTTAAATCGCGCCAACAAGTGAGTCCCAAATACCAATCTCCCATATACACACACACACACGCAACTCCAGACGCTAACCCTTGACATGTTTGTAGATTCAACACGTTTAGTACACTCCTTGTCGAAGAGCTCGTCCAGGTTTTTGATCTATTTGACAAAGACGACCGAGTTCGCGTCGTCATTCTCACCGCCGAACCCACTGCGCCTGTCTTTTGCGCCGGCGTAAGCTGATAAAGTCATCTCTTCCAAGAGTCTCTAGCTGACTGAACCCCTTGAGAACAGGCAGACATTACAGCTGGCTGGGATGCCATGCGTGGCGTAGACATTGCCAGCAAAGGACATCAAGGTACTAACGGACTACAAACCCCCAGCCCACATTTGAAAACTCAATCCAACTCTCTACTCTTTTTCTAGCACACCGCGATAGAGGCGGCCGTGTAACCATGGCTATCTACAATTGCCGCAAAATCACTATTGCAGCTGTCAACGGACACGCCGTAAGCATGCCATGCCTACCGCGCCCACCCTCACCTTGATACTATCTTCTCAATGCCACTCACACTTTAGGCTGGAGTGGGAATGACGGGACTCCAACTCCCTTTCGACTTTCGTTTTGTATGGGAGGGTGCCAAACTCTCTTTTCCCTTTGTCCGACGTGGAATCGCAGCTGAAGGTGCGTGGCCAACCAACCAACCAACCAACCAGCCAGCCGTCGGACTGACTGACTGACTGACTTGCACAGCCGTCTCAAGCTACCTCCTTCCCCGCCTCCTCAGCCACTCCCGAGCCACCTCCCTCCTCTTGAGTGGCGCCACCGTCTCCCCCACCTCCCCCCTCATCTCCTCGCTCTACCACCAAATCCTGCCCACCCGGGAAGCCGTCTTTCCCGCCGCCAAAGCCTTCGCCGATGAACTAGCGCAAAACACGTCCCAGGTCGGTGTAGCGTATACCAAGGCTCTGTTGCAGCACCCTGGAGAGAGTTTGGAGGAGAACCATTTATTGGATTCAAGGGCGTTTAGTGTTTTGGTGCATGAGGGGGATGCGAAGGAGGGTGCGATGTCGTTCAAGGAACGTAGGCCGCCACAGTTTAGGGATACGTTGTCTTCGACCAAGACGCCGTGGACGCCGTGGGTGAGTACGGTAACAGTATTAGTTGTTGAATGCGCGCTCAGTCTTGTGCAGTGGCGACCACTGGATGTCAGTCCAAAACTATAATCCATCCTTGTACCCATGACAGTCCAATCTCATACATCTACTGATGCCAGAAATTACCCGAGACGTGCCTCACATCCTCGGACACCACTTCCTTTTTATTAGCATACAGTGCGGTAACAACCTCTCTTTCCTCCCAACTGTCTCCACCATCTTGATTGATTGTGGGTATTAAACTGTACTGAATAGAGAGTGCAGACAGCACGCCTCCGTACGCGTGCGATATACCTGAAAGCAATCCATCTGAGCGCACTGCTTGTCGCATCATCCGAATAATCTACTCACCAGTATCTATAATGATAATCTTGCCGTTACATCTGGATACAATATTCTAGTGACCTCGTCAACAAAGGGCATGCGTATCCAATGAGGGTGGATGACGCACATGAAAATCGGGCGTATGGCCCATGATCATTCTCCTCGTTCCCGTCTTTTGCAATACTTGATCGACCTTTCTGCAGGCTTCTTCTTCCGTATCAAGTGCCCATCCCCGGTACCAAACAGGTCCATTTGCGTCATAAAGCTCATGTTCCTCCGTTGTAGAGCCTACATGTTTCAACGACGGGTTAGTCGACCTTTTGATCGCATAGAGGGAGGAGACTTGCCTGCAGGGAGACCTGGGTATGGATTTGGGGGGTGAGGAGGTGGCTGTTTGCGATTTTGCAGTTTCTTGAGGAGAGAAGACGCCAGCTCATTGATGCGAGATGGAAAGGGAGTCAAGTTTGAGTACGTTGGGGATAGTCCACCGTGTACAAATGACAGGGCTGCGTGTGAGAGTGGACCGTTGGATGCGTACTGATTGGTGATGTCGTCGGCGTCTTGATATTGAAAAGAGGGCGATGTCGGTGGGTATGGCGTGTTTGGAGGTCCGATGGAGGGATGTAAGGGTAGTCGCGAAGCCGTGGTATAATTTACGGCCCAAGAACGGCCGATGCGTCCGGTGGAAATCATCTTTTGGCGATTTTCTACGCTTCCGAATGTTTCTATTTCGGTGGGGTATACATACCTTTATACGATGTCAATGAGATTCAAGGTGGAGCTATCACTTTGCTTTGTGTATACTTTACCTCCAGTCACCTATGGGCAGGCGCGTTGACTGGGAGTGACGGAGTGGAGGAGGATATGCGTACCAATGGCGTTCATCCACTCGTGGTTGCCTAGGTGGGACATGACCGTGCCTCCCACCGCTGCTGCCTGCTCACGTAACTTGTCCATCCAGTCAAACAAGGCTATCGTGTCGTCGCCGCTGAATTAGACGCCATCAATGCTTCAGCTTCCAAAAACGACATGCAGCAAGACCAAGGTGCTCACCGATCAATGATGTCGCCGGTCTGGACAAAAAAGTCTACGTTCCCAGACCAATCCCCAGCCTTGTCCACCACACCAGAAAACTCCAACACGCGCTGTGCATTTGGTAAATCCCCATGCAAGTCACCCACGGCTACTATGTGGCGGTGGAATGGCAGTCTTTGTCTGTCACCGGTGGTGTGTGTTGATGGATATGGTGATTTGTTTGTACCAAGGACGTATTGGTAGCCCAAGACGGCGATGAGGAGAGTGGCAGAGACGGAAAAGAGAATGCGAGGACGAGGCATCGCAGGAGGGCAGTTGATTACATAACAGGCAGGCGAGGTTATTAGTATAGCAGTATTGATGGTAAGTATAACAGTATTGATGGTAGTATTGATCATTGATCATACCTGACTCGCCAGCATGACGTCATGGCTGCATAACCCGTTGTGGGGATGGAAGAAGACGTTTCTTATTTCTTTTTATTCGACGAGTATTTCAACCTGAAACTCGCACTCCGCCCACTTCCACCCCCCCTCTCTCTCTTCCTCCTCTCATGCATTCTCTCTTCGCTTCCCGCTCTATCCACGCCGCTACCACCTCCACCACCAGAGGGGCCACCATGGCCGTCTCAAGGCTGGTCAGGTGCAAATATACAAGCACAAGGTAAACAGTTCACCCCTTTCACTCTACCAACATTGATCGCCGTAACAGTACTATGCATGACAATGACCCAGAGGTAATTGGTAAAACGAACACTTTAGGCCTTTTACTCATTCCTCTTGTCCACGCATGCAAGTTGCTGGAAATAGAAAAACAACGCAACCTTTCAGGATCACAGCACCGCACTTCGACACCACTCGCCAGTGCACCGGGATGGAACGAATATCTAGCTTCCGAATCTGAAGCCTCTGTAAAGGTGAGCACCACCGAAACTATATTTATTCTCGCCTTGATTCCACCACGCCGGCACTCCAGGCCGACAGATCACCAGATTCACTCGACGACATGGCCGAAGCCACCGTCCAATATGTCCGTGCGCGCCACAATCCGGATGAACGCGCAGAGTCAACAGAGGCAGGGTACGCACGGGACGAAGTAACCGGCCCACTCTCAGGTGCCAAAGGAAAAGAGGACCCTAACGATGTAGATATCGTCTTGGACAGGACACCGACCATTGAAGCGTTCAGCGCCGGAGCAGACACCGTGGTTCGAGAAACAGTAACTGAAGATGTTACAGAGGTTAAAGAGAAGAAGACAATAACCAGAGAAAAGCCTGCGGAACAGCCCACTCCAAGCGAGGAAGCCGTAGGTCTAGTGCAGTCAACTTGTAGCTCATTACCACTCACGTCATGGTAACAGGTGCGGGCAGAACAGGGCAAACAAATTATTGGTTAATGGCGGCACAATTTCATGAGATGTATTATTGAAAGATTCATGTCATTATTATTATGACACTAATTGAAATGGTGAAAGAAAAGGAAAGGGAATCAGGAAAGGAGAGATATTGTGCATGTCCGCAAGTATTGCAATGTGGAGAGCAAGCTGGACAGGAAACAGCATGTAGCTATACGTATGAAAGAAGGGAAAAGCAGTCCATGCCAGAAACGAAACACAAATGTCTGTTGAGATGTTGTATCTGGCGTGAGGAAAAAAAGGGTATCTCGTATGGGTTGCGATTGACTTGCGAGCGATGAGAAATGCTAGCTTTTTTTTTTTTTTGCGTCTCTCGTCTCAAATGTAATCATGGTACACAGTGTGCGAATGTATGTACGTTTACTAAAACAGTGTTCTTCCTCACTGTCGCCCACTCGTCAGCAAACATTCGACTTTGAGCACAACAACTTACCAGGAAATAATCCGGTACGCGTCGTGACACAAGTGGTTCCCCTGCCCGCGGGGCTGGATCGAATTGAAGGCTGGCAAAAGACGAGCAGCGTGAGCATAACGAGCTTAATGTCGAATAAATCCCAAAGAAAACAAGCACGCACAAGCTATACGTTAATTTTTCATCAATCTCCATGATCGCAGCTTGATTACCACACCGATAGCAATAATTCGGTGCACTGAATATCGTAACCACATTTCTATCCTGTCCCCAGCTATAACCTGTCTCAATAACCGTTAGACAAAAACCCGGCGCGGTGTTCCGGTTGACGCACCTTCCATGACCAGTTGGTGGGCACGTGCGACGAGCGTCAGACCGTTGTTGTGATTGAATGCCTCGGATATGTCTTGGCCAAACGTGTAGCCTGCACCGCGAGGCGATATGCCCCAACCGCAGCGGTCATCGGGATCAGACCAGAGAAGATCGCACATCGGTCCTTCGTGTGGCACCTCTTGTACGCGGTCGATGGATCGGACGTGGTCTAGGGTATCAATGGACGGTGAAAGGCCACCATGTAGACAGAATATCTGGAGTAAAAAAAGTTGTCAGCATGCCGACGTACTCGAACTGAATCAGACGTACTTGGTTATCAATGAGCGCAGTCAGGGGAAGAAAGTCAAAGAGATCCGTAAAGCATCGCCATACATTGGCGTTGCCGTACTTGCGCAGGCATTCGTCGTAGAACCCATACACCTGCGTGATTTGCCGCGACTCGTGGTTGCCTCGAAGAATAGTGACACGGTCCCGATAGCGCAGTTTTAGTGCAACGAGAAGTGTGACGGTCTCGACAGAGTAGTAGCCTCGGTCGACGTAGTCGCCCATGAATAGGTAGTTGGTGTCTGGAGAATTACCCCCGATGCGGAATAGTTCAGATAGATCGTGCTATGTCGCGTATGGCATGTCAAGGCCAAAAAATTCATTAATAGCAAAGCAAGGTACACGGGTGAGATGTGAGCAAGGGTTGGACTGAAAGAACAATCGTTCGAGGGACGCACAAACTGGCCGTGAATATCTCCACAGACCGTCACAGGGCATCGTACTGGCTGCACGTTTGACTCTTCCATCAAGATCTCTCTCGTCTGATATGAAAGGCCGTCAGGTCATTGGATCAAGCCACAAGTGGACAGGCAGCCCCACCGCGGGGGCGCAAAAGCACGCCCGCTCACCTTGTCACAGAGTCTTTTCACGTCAGCTTCTGATAGCTGTTTGCATTGGCTGAGCTGTTCAATCCAGGCGTCTACTTCATGCTCCATGGATAACGAAAAGGAGGAGGAGAAACTTTTGTTTTTTTAGGTGCAAGGAGGGGAGGATACGTAAAAAGTATACTTAAGATGCAGAGAGACTTAACAGAAGACACCAGCAGGCAGTGTCACATGTGTTACGTCACGTCACGTCACTCGCGTCCAAATTCGCAAAATCAATATTATCTCTGCTAGAGATGGCTCAACCTCAACCACAACACCAGGCTGTCTATGCCACAGACGAGGTGAGAGAATGCACGAGGATGTGCAGGGGAATCCATGCTCATGCTGCAGATAGTACGGTCGGCCGTTTATTATTCTGCGCGAGCAGGCAAAGAAAACGAGGGCGCATGGTACAGAGGCGATCAAGGTCTCGTATTTCCATCCAGCACCTCTTATCCATCATCGCCGATTCTGACAGTCATCTAGTCACACATCCTTGCCGCAAGAACGGTGGCTAACATAATACGCACATCCCTAGGCCCTCGCGGTACATATTCTCAAAGCCCAATGCTGCACAATCAAACGATAGACTTACATCCACCGGCATCTCTTTTTGCTCAATACAGGTCTCGACAAGATTCTTATTTCCCCAGACGGAGAAATCACGGTCACAAATGACGGTGCAACGATTCTAGGACAAATGGAAGTCGAGCATCAGATCGCAAAGCTACTCGTCCAATTGTCAAAAAGTCAGGATGACGAAATCGGTGATGGGACGACGGGTGTCGTTGGTATGTCTGCTAGACATGGTGATCTTTTATGCAGCGTTGGAGTTGATTGGCGATGCACTAGTCCTCGCCGGCGCTTTATTGGAGCAGAGCGAGGCTTTGCTTGACAAAGGCATTCATCCCGTCAGAATCGCAGATGGGTTTGATCGTGCATGTGCAGTGGCTGTTGCTGAACTAGACCGCATCTCGGATCAAGTAGAATACTCCAAGGATAACACGGAGAACCTTATCAAAACAGCCATGACCAGTCTTGGCAGCAAAATGTATGCTCCCCCACGTTTTACCTTTCTTGTGAAATATGCTTGAGCTTGATTCACTGCCAGCGTATCGAAAGAAATCCTCCAGTTTGCAGAAATTGCCGTCGATGCAGTCCTTACCGTTGCTGACCTTGAACGACGCGATGTATCTTTCGACCTGATCAAAGTCGAAGGCAAAGTGGGTGGATCATTAGCCGATACGAAGCTCATCAAGGGTGTCCTTGTCGATAAGGACATGTCACATCCTCAAATGCCCAGCGTCGTCCACAACGCCCGTCTAGCTATCCTGACTTGCCCCTTTGAGCCCCCGCGACCAAAGACAAAACACAAACTCGACATCACGAGCGTCGAGGAATTTAGAAATTTGAGGGATTACGAGAAAGAAAAGTTTGCGGACATGATAAAGAGAGTGAAAGACGCCGGTGCAAACCTCGTAATCTGCCAATGGGGGTTCGATGACGAGGCTAACCACCTTTTGATGCAAAACGACCTCCCTGCCGTGCGGTGGGTCGGCGGACCCGAAATTGAGGTATGAATATCATTATGGTTCTATGGGGCGATTTCGACAAGATAATGGCACATGCATTAGTTGATTGCAATTGCGACGCAAGGCCGCATTGTCCCTCGTTTCGAGGATCTAAAACCCGAGAAGCTTGGCAAGGCAGGCATTGTTCGTGAAATCACCTTTGGCACCACCCGAGACAAGATGCTGGTCATTGAGGACTGTGCAAACTCAAGGGCTGTGACCGTCTTCGTCCGTGGAAGTAACAAAATGGTGTGTAACCTTCTCCATCTTTCACATTCTCAGAACATCTTATGCCAATACACGGGACTAGATTGTAGATGAGGCGAAACGGGCATTGCATGATGCTATATGCGCGGTTCGTAATCTCGTCGTTGACAACCGCGTCGTGTACGGTGGTGGCGCGGCGGATATAAGCTGCTCCATCGCTGTATCAAAAGCTGCTGATAAGGTATGCGCACGTTCTTCTACTTCATCTCCGGCAAACTCATCGGGTCATCCGTGCCTGGTAGATTCCATCCATCGAGCAATATGCCATGCGCGCTTTTGCCTCCGCATTGGATGCCATACCCCTCGCCCTGGCAGAAAACAGTGGCCTGCCACCCATTGAGACTTTGACGGAAGTGAAGAGCAGACAGATAAATGAAGGCAACTCGCGTATCGGTATTGACTGTAATGGACGGGGTGAAAATGGTTAGCGTCATCCAATACTCATCGAAATTATGCTAAATGCAGTCACTGTAGACATGAAGAAGCAATTTGTGTACGATCCACTAATCGCAAAACGGCAGCAGTACCTGCTGGCTACTCAGGTTCGTCTTGGGGATAATGTTGAGTTTGCTGATCGCTGATCGCTGATTCGTTCCATCTGTAGCTCGTCCGTGCTGTGCTTAAAATCGGTACGTTCATAGATCTTGAATGATTAAAATTGACCGGCGCCTGACTTTGGACAACGATTTCACAGACGACGTCATCATGGCAGGTGAAGCTGACGAATAAAGACGTTTTCTCCATTGGCTGTCACTACCATCTACCATCGGCAGTATTATCACGCAATGAGAGTGTTGTACGCAGCATAGAAGACAATATATATAATCTCGCAGTCTATTTTTTTCGCTCTTACCTGAAAGTCTGAAAGCCCAGCCCGACATATCCTCAATCACAGACCTCTCGGTGTTCTACGAGTTATGCACCACACAGTCGTTTCCGGTCAACATTTCGGATCCGTTGGTCTGGCACCATCAATATCCATTCAACGGTGAAAAGGACATGCCGGAGCCTCATGGTCACGTTCTTCCCCACCCTTCACGATCTAGCCTTGCCACCGCAGTTGCTAATGCCTGCGGAGAAGTCGAGTTTACGAGATGCAAGGTTGGGGGTGCATGACACCCATGACAGCATGCATCCCTCCAAAACTGTGACGAGGTATTTTCTGGATATCACCAATAACAACTTGATAGGCAGACCTCCTTCGTTATAAATGGGCGCAGTGACCCAAAGGTTTGCTCAACAGTCTCTCTAACGACGCGCGCGCAAGTTTTAGCGAGCCTTTTGCTCATCTGCTGCGTCTGGCGCTGGAACGTTTCGTAATTCAAACACCTAAACGCTTTAGTAACGTCGCCGGCCCATTATGTCTGTGAGAGATTTTGACTTGAAGCCACCCATGTTGCCGGTGCTTCCTGCTGGTGTTATGCCCCCTGCAATAACGGCGCCCGGTCCTCCCGATGTGAAGCCTGGTATCAAACCAGAATCTATTGAAACATTTACGAGCGTACGTTCACAATATACATGTTCAACTCCTTGGGTCTGACAACCCCTGTAATTTACATGCTCATAGACCCCAGCTGTGCCACCACCACCGCCACAGACAGCGCCATCTTCGGAACAAGATGGGATACTTATCGCGTGAGCTAATAATTAATAACGGCTGAACGAGTAGTGACACGGCCAACATTCCACCAGCGTGATGGGTGCCACAGGAAGTGGAAAGACGACTGTTCGTTATTTGAGCTTTCAGCCGATGCTCTGATATGCTCGCTGAACTGATATATGCTATGCATAGTTCATCAACTTGGCTAGTGGCTCACAAATGCGCATTGGGCGAGGATTGCAATCATGCACGAGCAACGTGCAGGTGTCGCCTCCCTTCCAATACAATGGCCGTTGGGTCACGCTCATCGACACGCCGGGTTTCGATGATACGACTAAAAGTGATACAGAGATTTTGCGGATGATTTCACTTTACCTATCAACTACGTGAGCAGCGACCCATGACTGGTAGCATTACTCTTTTCTCTGATATTGTTTCCCCCCAAACAGGTACGAAAGGGGAAAGAAGTTGTCCGGCGTCCTCTATTTCCACAGGATCTCAGACTTTCGCATGGGCGGTATCTCGAGGCGCAACTTCAACATGTTCAGAGAACTATGCGGAGACGAGAACCTGAAGAATGTCATTATTGTCACCAACATGTGGAAAGAAGTCGACCCCGATGTCGGTGTCGCCCGCGAGACGGAACTTATTTCAAAGGACATTTTTTTCAAGCCAGCCCTCGATAAAGGAGCGATGATACTCAGGCACAACAACATCTTAATGTCAGCACAGTACATCTTGAAATACCTAGTGAGAAATAGGCCAGCTGCATTAAGAATTCAGGAAGAGTTGGTCGATCAGAAGAAAGAGATATCGCAGACGGCAGCAGGAAAGGAGTTGAACAAAGAGCTACTAGAACAGGCTGAAAGGCACCGTAAAGAGCTGCTGACTCTGCAAGAAGAGGTGGAAGGTAGGCGGATATTTGGAGCTCGGTGGCCCTGTTTTAATCAATGGCTTGGCAGCGGCAATAAAAGCCAAGGACGAAGAGACTAGGAAAGAACTGGAAATCGAGACGAAGAAGCTCCAGGAAGAAATGACCCGCATTCAACAAGAGTCGAGCAGTTTATCCGCGAATTTCAAGAAAGATAAACTCGAGATGGAACAGCGAATGAAAGAGATTGCCGACCGGGCACAGCGTGATGCGGAGGAGGCATATAAACAGCATCAAAAGCAGATGCTGGCGCTGCAAGAACAGCTTCAACAAACTGAAACGAACATGACGACTGAACGGAACAGTCTACAGCAAAGGTTGGATCGGATGAGGGACGAGTATAATAGGGGACACTCCGGTGGAGTCTTCTCGATGATTGGGAGAGCCCTCGATAGCGTCTTCGGTTTTTGAGTTGGAAAGGTCTTTGAAACCGTGTTTGGTGTTGTACCATTATACCCATGCAATTCTAGGACTACATTTGTCGATGACATTGAAGAATCCGCCAGATTGGAAGAATTTCCGTAGAGAAGCTGCGTTGCAAGCACTTTTCGCCATAGCACTCTCCACGTTTTGATCGGTATTATGACCTAACTTTGTGTGCTCTGCTGCGGACAGTGGGACAATAGTATGGATAACTTGATAGGGTATGCGAGTGCAGCGACTTTTAAAAGCATCACCTTTGTCTCCTTCAGCGCGAGGTGAAGTGCCCACTCATTTGAAAGAGCAGCATTATGGTGTGTAATCCGCCTGCTAGAACCAACGGATATCAGTTGTATATCCGCATCATTGACAACATTCCTGGTATCCTAGGTTTCTCCCCAACTCACAGGCCAAGATAATGCCCTCATTGCGTGAGTTCGAGTAACTTGACATTCCAATCGCTTAACCTTGAAGTTAGAGTAATGGGGGCCACTGGCACCGGAAAGACGACCGTATGTGGCGCTCAAGCTTTCCAAAGTGTAGTGATTGATTGAACGTCCCCCGGCAGTTTATCAATCTTGCCAGTGGATCAAATTTGATCACCGGACAGGGCTTACATTCATGTACCAGCAGCGTACAAGTGGCTCCCCAATTCAAGCTGAATGGTCATAATGTCCTATTAATTGATACGCCCGGTTTTGACGACACCGAGATAAGTGATACAGAAATACTCCGCAACATCGCCAGTTTCATGGTATCAACGTAAGCTGCGCAGTTCTGCAGCACACGAATCACCAGTCTCTGATTCGTACTGTTGCAGGTATCAAACAGGCAAGAATCTATCCGGCATCATTTACTTCCATCGTATTTCCGATTTCCGCATGGGCGGTATTTCGACGCGAAACTTCCGAATGTTCAGAGCACTCTGCGGCGAAAGTAGCCTAAAAAGTGTTATCATAGTAACCAACATGTGGGGCGAGGTAAGTCCAGACGTGGGTGAAGCCAGAGAAGCCGAGCTTTCAAGTCAAGACATATTCTTGAAACCTGCGTTGGATAAGGGCGCACGCCTCATGCGTCATAATAACACTCGCGACTCTGCATGGCAGATTTTGGAACGTTTCCTTGGGAATCGGCCTGTAGTATTGAGGATCCAGCGGGAGATTGAAGACGAGAAGAAGGACGTGTCTGCAACTGCTGCGGGTATCCAAATCAACGCAGAGTTGAAGGAGCAAGAGGAGAAACATAGGCAGGAGGTGTTGGAGGCCCAAAGCAAAGTGCAAGGTATTTGCCAGCGCATGCATCATAAATCAAAGCTTATTGTAGTCTCTTCCTGTCGTTAGAGACTATCAGAGCACAGCAAGAGAAAGCCAGGCAGGAGAGGGAGGCTGAAAACGCAAGAAGGGAGGCGGAGCTTGAACGGGCAAGAATCCAGGCGGAGGAAGCCGCTAAGAGATTGAAAGAAGAGGCCGAACGCGTACGGCGTGAGATGCAAGAAGCGGCGAGGCGAGTCCAGGAGCAAGCTGCAAGGGAGGCTGCTGAGCGTGAGCGCCAGGCGGCTGAGGTTGCTGCCCAAATTCGTCGTGCACAGCAGGAGGCGGAGATGCAGAAGCTAATGATGATACGTGAAATGAACCAGTTGCAGGCACAACGCCATCGCAACAATAATATTTGCATAATTGCATAGCAGAGTCCATAATTACACTGCGCGGAGCAGGCCATATCATCTAAATAGTTAACTTCTGTAGGAACGGAACGTCAAAGAAATGGGGCGAATAAACACCATCAGGAAATGCCAGATTGCAGGGAAACTATGAACCGATGCAGTGGTGTGGAGGATGTGGGACAACTTGAGACTGATTCCAGGGAGGTCACATCATGCGTGCGAGAAGGGGCCCTCAAAAAGAATCAATAAGCACAACCCTTAGATATAGGAATAAGATGGTAACTGAAGCAGGTAGCTCATGCAACAATGGGCCAAGTTGTTGCAAAAAACCAGAGATGTTACGAAGCTTGCGATTTCCAGATGAGTTATTGCACATCTTTATGGATGCTTTTGCATGTGTATTGTATTACTATTAACACTCTGGGGTAAATCTGTGTAGTGATAAGAATGGCGTGTAGATCAAGGATATATATGAAGTATAAATGATATACCGGTTTAACCAATCTATTATTCGGCTGCGTCTCCCGATCCTCCTGAAGCATCAGCTGATGCTACAGTAGCAGTAGCAGTGGTTGTGACTGCCTCGGCAACAGAAACGTGGCCATTGGCATCTCCATTTGCATGTCCGTTCTGAGGAGCTTCACCAACCTCCTCCTTCTTCTCGTCACATGAAACGGCAACGCCAATCGTCATATCACCAGCATGTTCATCAGCCCCAGCTTGCTCATGTGGTTCCTCGGCCACTACCGGAAGGGCATAACCCTGTTGGACAACTGGTTGGGTATCAATCTTGAGCACCTCTATTTGTTCATCCTCTTGACGTTTGTAGTCCCATTCCTTAATTCCCACTTTAGCACCAAGCACCCTCCATCTCTCGAGCCAGGTTTTTCTTCTCTCTTCGCAGAGAGAGACTAGGGCAGGCCAATACTTCTCGTGTTCGTATTCAAAATCACATGCACCCTCCCAAGTGCCGTTCATGAGCATGTCTGGAACAAAATATCCATCCTTGACAACTTCAGGATTAAACTTGACTTTTTCACGCGTCACGGGATCCACAAAAGGCATAATGATTTTGAAAAAGGCATTAATATAGAAAGGTATCTTGATTATAAGCGCACGACCGAGCCGTTCGGGATAATGGTCCTGTAAGATATTAAGCACAGCACGGGCGGTGCTTATGGATGGGCTTTTTGCTTTATCAGCATAGTTGATGAGAAGGGTCAGAGTTCTAACAAGAGATGTGTCAGTCGAAAAGATTGTACTAAAGAGTGAAAGCAACGCACTCGACTCCGGGTCTCATAAGATCGATGCAACGCTCCAACATCCAAACAGCAAATTGAATTTGCCGTGTTGGCCCATCAGTATTTTGCCGGCTGGGGAACATGTAGGAGCCAGGTCGCCCATGAACATCATACCCGTAAACAATCTCTTTTCCTGTCACTGCCTCAGGTTCAACCTGTTCTGCAGTAACTAGAGTATTAATGCCAAAATCTCTTCTCCACTTGAGTGTCTGCTCCAGCCTTTGAATGGCCGTCGCGGTTTTCCATTTGGAGGCGCGTAGATATCTAGCCAAGTCGCGTCAATTGCACGCCAAACACTTAATTGACTTGAGCATACCTAAGAAGACATTCACGAGAAAGCCAAAAAATTTCCTCCTCTGAAAGCTGCGGGTCGTCTCCTACGCCAGGAATAGTAAATTCCTCCTTTGAAAAATGTTCAAGGACTGCCTGGTATTTTTCTGACTCAGGTATAGAGAGCTCAGCTCTTGGGTCTTCGTCGAAGGCAGCCGGTGGTGGAGGGATCTGGGTATAAGTTTTTTGGGACATGGTGGTTGCAGGGATGGTGGACGGAGGTGACGCGGCGTCCATTTTATACTGACCCAACATCCCCAAAAAGTTGAACCAACTTTTGAGCGCGACACAGCTTCCCCAAATATAGTATTTCCTTTTCTGGACTCATGACATTTCCGTCCCTCAGACGGTGCTTTAGGCCGTCCGCTCATCTGATACGCCCTCAACATCAGATCAAGAGATTTTCAACAAAGCCCACCATGCATCCAGTAACTGAGCCATTTGAGGTCGGGAGTCTCAAGGTCTCAGACATCCATGCGCTACAGTGAGCAAGGATAGCAGCACAGCACAGCATTTCGCAATCTAACAGCGTAGATAACAGTTACGAAGTCTCTGGCAAGAAAGATGGAAATCCAGGTATGATCCATACAGAACTCGGCTATATCACAGACTCACAACGGACGATCTATCTAGTGGTCTTCCTTCATGGTTGTACCATTAACTTGCGCCTTTCTATTTTTGTTCATGTTACGCAAATCTAGGCGGCCCTGGCGGAGGGACAGACTCTGAGGACAGGAAATTCTTCAATCCCGAAAAGTACAAGGTACCTCCACTTTTCTCTATCCACTACCTTCATACACATCTCTGGTCAGATCGTCCTCTTTGACCAACGAGGAGCTGGAAAGTCCACACCGTTAGATTCTTCCCCGTGTTGTCACGCTTCATATCATTCCATATACCCTCTCCCATAGGAGCGCTTGTATCGAGGAAAATACGACATGGGATCTTGTCAAAGACATAGAGAAACTCCGTGAACATCTCAGGATTGATAAATGGCACGTATTCGGTGGTTCTTGGGTGAGCGCAAGCGTTCCTCGTGATGTCTTGTCTTGTCCAAGAATGCTACCCCGTCCATGATTAGGGCTCCACACTCTCCTTGGCTTACGCCCAGGTGACTGAACATCTCAGCTATACATAGCCACGGATTGACACAAATTCGCCAGTCTCACCCAGATCGCGTGAAATCCCTTGTACTTAGGTTAGTCATCACGCACATCAATCCCACTCGCTTTACCGATTTCACACCACAGAGGGATTTTCACTCTACGCAAGAGGTGCTTCCTGAACTAAAGATTTTTTTCTCTTCAAAAAATACCCATCTCACCTTTTAGCGAGCTCAAGTTCTTCTATCAAGACGGTGCCTCCCATATCTTTCCCGAAGCCTGGTAGGACTTTTACTTGACGTCCACCCTCAAGCTGACCAGCATCCGGTGAACTCTAGGGACGAATACCTGGCGCCTATACCTGAATCGGAACGCAAGGACCTAATCTTGGCCTACCACGCCCAGCTCAACTCTGCAGACGAGGAAACGCGAAACACGGCTGCAAAGGCTTGGGCCAAATGGGAGTACGTCTGTCTTTTCAGCCCTTAGTGGCGTTAGCGATGACGCAGGTTGGGCTACCTAGAATGACAACATCGAGGCTATTCATCGACCCCGTTCATGTCGCACACGCAGACGATGACAAGTTTGCTACGTATGTTATTCTTCTGGTTATTCAGATCCAACTATCTGTTGACCTTCGCACCCAGTGCCTTCGCGACGATTGAAAATCACTACTTTGTCAATGAGGTTATTATCTTGCCATCGCTTTCTGGTATTCCTTTGTTAATCAGACCTTTTAGGGATTCATGAGGGACGGCCAACTATTAGAACAACAGGCGATTGACAAGATGTAAGTCTTTCACTCTCCTCCGAAATCAGCATAATCATAAACGATCCTCCTCAGTCGACGTATACCAACAGTAGTTGTCCAAGGTCGATACGATGTCGTCTGTCCGGTTAGCATCTTCTCTTCGACCATCCAAGTCATACTCACTCCGACCATTAGACAACGACGGCGTATGCACTTAAGAAGGTAGTTAACAGTTTTTATTTACATCAGTATATCCATAGACTCTAACATCAATAGGCATTCCCCGAGCTCACGTTACACATCGTCCCCGACGCTGGACACTCATCCCGCGAGCCTGGCATCTCGAAGTTACTCGTCGAGGTGCGCCGACTTGCCATTTCCCCCCTTTCTTCCCCTGCTTACACTAATGTCCCACAGGCCACGGACGGATTTGCAGACCTTTAAGCCGTAAATGTAGAATACTTTTTATGCTTATGACCCAATTTTAAATATGGTAGGTGAACGGAACAGAACTGTATGTCAATGTGACGAACGTGTACAATGTACGATGAGCAGTTATCTCATTTGTGCGCCTTGTGCGTTGACAAGGCAGATAGCTGAGAGAGAGTGTGTGTGTGCGTTATCTACACATGAAAAGACCTGGGATGCGCGTCAAATGTTTCGTCATGTTATCAATGTAGATCATGGTACAACTAGAATCTAGACGAACATGCGGGTATGCGATGCATGGCGTAGGGTGGTAATACAGGTATCGCGCGAGCTTGTCTTTTTCATCCTTATCCTTCCTTCAAGGCCCTGGAACCCAAACGTCCGCCTCCCGAGTCGCACCGTCAAATCGTCAATGGCGTGAACCCCAGCAGTCCAAAAGCACAGACGTGATCGCAAAAGGCACTGATAGCAAAAAGGAAATGCAATCGAGAATAACAATAAAAAAAAAAGAGACGAAGAGAAAAAGGAATACAAAGAAGAGATAAAAAAAAAGTAGGAGATGGAAATGCATTAAAACCAACAAATGTGTTAGCAACCAAAGGAGAATCGAAAAAAAGAGGAGGAAAAAAAAAAGAAATAATACAACCCAACGTTGCGGTTTTAAACACGACCACTCCCGCATATCTACACCCGTCCACTCTCCGTCCTACTGCAGGACCTCTCCCTCCACCTCTTGCTCACCCGCCGGCTCCGCTTTTGTACCGTGCACTCTAAACCGATATAGACATGTCAGATCTTCTCTTCCCCAATTATCCTTCACCATCAACACCATCACTGCAAAGTCCACTCCCATTTCCCGCACCTCGTCTGACACTGGGAAAGTCTGCACATGACTCCCTCCTTCAATGTCATATGTAAAGTTGGCAAGGCGGATATACCCTGGGAATTTGGGTAGCGTTGGAGGGTACTCCACCTCTTCCTGTTCTACTTCCTGTTCTTCTCCTTGGCCTTTGCCCTCCGATTGCTGCTGTCGTCGTTGCTCCCTTTCACTCGCCTTCCGTTCTCTCCACTCTTTCACCTTTCGGATATTATCCTCACCCTCCACCAATCCCCAAACCTCCATATCCTTCGGTGCACTTCTCACGTCAAACGCCACCTCCTTGGGAACGTGATCAATCGTCACGCTATCCACAAGCACCACCGCAGCAAGTGAAACTCCCAATTGTCCTTTTGATCCAGCAAATGGCCAACAGAACCCGTTTTGCACTTCGTGGTGCAATGCCGTCACTGGGGGCCGACCCATCGCATAGCCATGTCCAGAGACGAATCCGAGGAAGCGTGACCCCAGAGTTGGTGGACGAAGTTCCAACGTCTGGGACGTGAGTGAAGGTATAACGCGTGCGCCAGCAGAGTACAAGGCATAATCGGGTCGGGCAATGGCATCCTTGTGGAGATGTGTGAGCACAGAGGTTGTAATCATCTGGTTGAGTAACCCCATAATATCTTGTCCGTCGCTCGACTTGATCGTGATGTCTGAAGGAAGCGCCTTTGACGGTGAGAACTTGGTCCACCATGGCGAGGCGGAAGAAGGTACAGAAGTCGAAGGTAGTGCTGATCCTGCTTTCTTTCCGAGCTCAATCGCCTCTTGCACTCCCCCTTCAATCTCTCCCAATCGTTCTTCTAGAGCGCGCAGTTTTGTACGTGCTTCTTCATCGCGTCCGCTAGTGCCATCTCTCTTACCACTAATAACGGCAGAAGCCAACTTGGCTCTGAGAATCTCCATCTCCCGTCTCATGTTTCCAATTTCCCCTCCAACCACCTTCTTCTCAACTTCCTTCGCCTTGTTCTGTACGCTTTCCTCAACTTTCTTATCCATCTTCCTCTCCGCGCCTTCAACTCTCCTCTCAACCGTCTCCTCGACTCGCCGCACAGCACCTTCGACGCCATCGCGGACGCGCCCTTCTACGCTATCCAATAGACGTTTCCGTTCTCTCATCTCCCGTGATACGCGGTCTGCAAGATCATCAAGTCTATTCAATAGATCGTCGTGGTTGATCGCTCTGTCACCGGCATCGCGTGATAATTCGGACATGGCGTTCTCGATCGTC
This sequence comes from Amanita inopinata Kibby_2008, assembly GCA_001691775.3. Classification (NCBI taxonomy): domain Eukaryota; kingdom Fungi; phylum Basidiomycota; class Agaricomycetes; order Agaricales; family Amanitaceae; genus Amanita; species Amanita inopinata. Next base: position 7,844 of record JNHW02000063.1, on the reverse strand, counting down.
TGAAGACGTGCCGCAAGCTCGGCAAAATTTGCAGGAACCGCATCAGGTGCAATATATACTTGATCATGCCTGGATTTGCCCTTGCCCGAGAACAGAGGAATTGGAAGGGTGAGTGGAATGGATGTAGGGAGTGGGATGGAGAAGGAAGGGAGTTCGCCGGGCTCGCGAAGTGCATACGAAGCTGCGAGAATTGAGAGTGCTATCAAGAGATACTTGCCTATGGGCTTGGGGCTAGTTGATTGCGATGAGGAATATTCAAGGTTTACTGGCGTTCGTGCGGTGTCTGTATATGTATCGTGTGCGGATGCATTTTGTTGAGAAGTAGAACGAGGCATTGATCGTACAAGGCCAAGGATGCGAAGGGGCCGGACAAGAACAGTTTCAACCATGATGCCCAGTACGCGGCCGATGATGAAGAAGAGGCCGGATAAGAGGCGTACAATTAGGATGAAAAGGCTTAGGCAGGATTTGATGCATATGTGTACTAATCGTCCCAAGAAGGCCCCAACAGAGAACGAGGGTGATTGGGGGCTGAGTGTCTGATTCGATGTGTCATCATACACGATGTCTTCCTCATCTTCGACTTCGACCTCGGGTATGGAATGCAGGCCTTGCTCGGCATCATCTAGGGATATATCCCCAACATTTGTTGAGCGGTGAGATTCTGGTGGAACAGAACCCCGTGTTGACACCCGAGATAATGGGGGTATTGATGATTTGGCTACAGAAGCGCGTGATAGATTCGACTGCTAAAAAGCATGAATGAGTATTGAATTAGGACGGCAGAGGTAACTGTAATAAGGTCAACCTTTTCCGGTGCAGTTGTATTACCATCGCTTTCACTGCCCTCATCGTCGACATCAACACCAGTTCCTCCTTTGCTACCGCGGCTCTTTCTTCTCTTTCTTTTATCGGCAGCCATAACTGGGAGAGTAGTCAATGGCCCGCCAACGGTTTCATTCTTTTTCTTCTTTTTTCTTCGACGACGGCTTTTGCCATCATCGTCAGTGTATTCTTCTGAGCCCTCCTCATCGGAGATTGAAGGTTTATAAGCCTTGTTGTCAACCGACATGCGGTTCTTGCGATGCGTATGTGTTATACTGCTATTTGCTTTAGCAGATGGTCGATTAGCTTGGAATTCACGCTCCTCAGCTGAATAGTCGTAGCTTGAATTCTTGCCGTTGGTGTTGCTCGTTGCAGAAACATTAGATCTGTCAGCAGCGCCAGGCCCCTCTGGTTCCTGTGAGCGCTGGCGTAGATAAAAGGTAGCAGGCGCAAGGGCGCGTTTGGCAACATCGATGACCTGGTTGAAGGGACTTTTAGCGCGCCCACTGATGTCTGCATCGTTTTCCCCTTCACCCTCAGAGTCAGGCACATGACGGATGGACGCCGTCTTGGATGGAGGCTTCCTGGTGCCAACGGTTGTGCGGATGCCAGCACCCGCATTCTGGGCGATTCGTGATGGGGGAGGTGCAAGACGGTTGCGTAGACTAGTGGATTGGGTTTCCTTTTCATACTCTACGGATGTACTGCGCGGGACGGTGGGATTCGGACGAGAGGATCCGGAAGCCCAAGTATAGTTGGAGTTGGTGGTCTGCATGCCTATGATATCGGGGACCGATGCGTTTGCAGCTTGGGAGAAAGCGGTTGCGACGTTTACAGTTGTATCCTTCACAGCCCACCTTTCTGGGTTTGGGGGAGTGGAGATGATTCTAGGGCCACCGGGGCGTGTTGCGAGTGAGACAGCGTTAGCCTGTTCTTTCTGCTTTAGGCGAGCGTAACGAACGAGAGCTGGTTGGTTTTCGTCGTCAGAGGAGGGTTGAACTGGTACTCGGGTAGCAGTGGGGCCGCTGTTTGGGTTTAAGAGATAAAAGAGTGGGTGAGATAGAGGACGAGTGAACGGAAGTACACGCGACTTGCCTGTGTGCAGGGATGAGGCGTGGGGGATCCGGGGAACGTGGTCGATGTTGAACGTGTTTTCCGAGAAAAGTGCTGTGGTCAAGTCGTCTGCCTTGGCCAAGTGGAGTTCCAGAGAATGACATTACTGATTCGCCAGATTTCTGCGCTCCAGATTGCGGAGAAGATAAAAAACAAAAACAAGACCAGTCAAATTCCTCCCTCAACGCGACCCAACCTTGTTGTCCCTTGTTTGGCTCAGGACAATGAGGCCACCGTGAGTTCACGCCATTGTGGTCGTGTTCGACGCCTGCTTTACATCAATGCCGACTATTGTCACGTAGTCTTAATCAAGCCAAGACCATCGCACAATTCGCTTCCCTCTCAAACTCGCTTGAAAGTCTGTTCTGAACGCGACTCGACTTTGTTGTCACTTGTTTGGACTCCGCAACGAGGTTGCCATGAGGCTCACCGTTTGTTTGGCATTGCCTTCCATGTGGTCATGTTTTGCATCCCCAGTTGATATCAACATGATAATATTATTACAGAGAAACGCCTTCCTATGTCAGAGAGAATTCAGATATAACTGAATCGGATTGATTTGTGATATCAGCAGGCGATGAAATGATGGATGATAACCTCTCAGCATCCACATCCTTTGAAAAGCTAGCCGACAAACCCTCAACGTTCGAAGTAACACGCCGCAATGCTTCATCCAGTTGGCTGACAGAATACCCATTCTTGTCACCTCCGGATAGCCCCTTCGTTCTCGTCGGAACGGAGGCCACGTCTAATGGTTTGCAGTGAACCGCGGCTTGCTCGTCAACCATATCTCTCGTATCCATTTTTTTCTTAGACGAGCGAGTTTTGATGGGGGACTGACGCATTCTGTATGACTTCTAAATGATGATAAAGAAAACGAATCAAACGGTCATCTACCTTTTCTTGTTCTTGTTTGCAGACTCGTCGGTGATCTTGACCGGCACCAAGTCTAGCGCAGGCGGCTCATAAAACCTAACTTGATTCTTGACTTTTTGTCTTTTCGCACATGGCGAACTCGAGTGTTGCGCTGCACAGTCAGCACTACCAGCCTCCATAACATCCTTCAATCCTCTTGATGCGACAGTCTCATACAAAGTCAAAGTGCTTCCCGTCAAGTTCCTGTCACCTCTATTTCGAAAGGCCGAAGCAGGAAATGGCGTCGCCACCTTCCTCGGATCAACAAGACTCCATTTTCCCAATTTCGAAGATTTGAGTGAACTAGGATTCTCAGTCACCAAGCATAAAGGAACGCGAGTGTTCATTGGGTCATCTCCACCACTTCCCAGTTGCGCTAATTCATCGCTAGGTTCACCACGAGTCATAACCACGGCATCTATCAACCGCTGAGCAAGTCCTTTGGATTTGGCATTCCCAAATTTCCGCATACATCGTCCTTTGGAGCTGCGAGCCAGAGGAGAAGAGCTAGCAGGTCCAGTCTCAGACGATGTATCCGCTGAGTTGTCCTGGTTAGTAAGGTTGATGCGCCTCAATTTGTAAGTTTTGGCTTTCTTGGCTCTGGTGCTCGTGGTACATTGCCTGAGGAAGTCGTCGACGGTAATCAGGTCTTTGGTACCATTATTATTTGGTGCAATAGCTCTGTCCTCTTTTGGAGTAACAGCGTCATAGATAGGTTGCGTATTACTAGCATTTCTTGAGGGTGTCACTGTCTGCATTGAAATCGCCCCAACAGGCAGGGAAGTCTCAGAAGCCGGATACAAAGCCTCAGAGAATTTGGCGCCCAGCACTGGCTTGATAACTTGAAGTTTAGCAAAAGTCGATGATTCCATACTGTGGACGGGCTCCACATAGCATAGAGGACAATCATCATTTCCAGAACACCGTTTTCTTTTTCTCCTGACCTATGACAAGAGCCTCGCAAATTCGACTATTTATTCACGTAAAGTTGAGGATGGAAACAGACCACGATATCTCCCAAGTCCAAGCCTTCGTTGTTCATTGACTTTTGACAACAAGATGTATGTGGGTACCGGTGTGTTGGAAGAAAGGAGGGGCCATAACAAATTTCTAACATTTGTGTCACATCAAATCCGAACCTTCGAGAATAGAAAGTAACTCAAAAGGCCACCTTGAATGATATTGATACCGTACATTGGTTATACACAGTAAGGCCATGATAGACGCTACACGTGGAACATGTCTCTTCACACAAAAATCATCGACGAGTTCACTACTTGAATACCGCGGGCTGGAATAGCTGACAATTTCACCGCACATTCGTACCACCATAACCAGTACTTCTCCTCATGGACCCAAGGTTAGACGGGCCCTCGCCGCGATCATCTTCATCATACACTGACCGCGCTGGAGTCGCGCGTCTGATAGGCCGTGAAACGAAAGGGATACGATATGACCTTTCGCGTTCCCAGTCGTACGCCGCAGCCCTGGGTGTTTCTACCGCTATTGGCCGAGGCTCGCGGCGATTGCTGAAGAGGTGTGTAGTCAAGCCACCAAGGGCAGCGCCTGTCCAAAAGCCGGGTCTCCAGCCTTCGCCCGAAGAATTTTGCTTGTAGGTCGCTGAATAAGGAGGCGGAGGTTCATCAAATGCGCCTGGGAATGGATGCGAACTTCCCCCATATGTGCCACCACCTCCACCTCCACCGCTAGGTCGAGGACCAGACGAAGGACGTGAAGCAGACTGCGAACGGTTTCTTGAGAATAAATTGTAGAAGAAATGATAGAGGATGTAGAATAGAACCAGACTCCAGAGGACGGTGAATAACCCCGATAGTATATCCTGCGCTATTTGAAGAACAAGGACACTGAGTTCTTTGACCAACGGAATATGCAACTATTTCGCTTACTCCTCCAACCAGTTCCGGGGACGCTATTACCCCGCAGAGCTCCAGGTACCTCAACCAACCTGTACTCGAGAGAGCATGAACCTAAGAGAAGATGTATAACCCTGTGGCTTTATTACCCGTTCAGCACATACCTTTCAAGACATGTGGATCTCCTGGTTTTGACCACCCTTCACAGTTGACTTCTACCCTCCCAAACCGTAAAGAGTCAGGAAGGTCGGCTTCGCACTGAATGGTCAAATTGTCTGGTTAGATACTAAAAGTCAGAAGACTTAGGTGTTTGTGCACCTTCCAGTCAACGTCTGTACCAGAGCCTCCAGGCAGTCTGCGGCAGTGCACCACATCGGGCTGATACAATTTGCATGGCTTTCCTCGACACACGAGTTGAAGGAGTGGAGAGGCTCGACGAGCAGTTGTCTCGGCGTCCTTGTAGAAAGTCAACGATAAGATTTTTGCTAGCTCAATTCTGTTTTTGTCGTCCCAAAGCATGATGTTGTTCGTGCGAAAGATGATTGAAAAATAATCACATATATCGCCTTTATCAGAGGCAGTTCAGGACATGAGGCAAATGTGGATGGTGTGACGTGGACATTGCACAGGTTACGGTATACACGCGAGGTAGGCGCTCAAGAACACAAAAAGAAACAAAGAAGAATTAAAAACATCAAGCAGCCGCAGGGCAGCCACCGCATTGTCCATGACCACAGCCCCAACAACTGATAACGCCGATTCCAAGTGTCCGTAACATGAGTGAGACAATGCCCATCATGCCCTCACCCAAAACAAATCCGCTTGCAATAACAACAAGCCGGATATCATTACCGTCTTTGGCGTGTCGTGTACGATAGATGTATTCTATGACACCTCCAATCAACCGAGCAATTGAGAAAGATGGTGTGTTCAAAAATCCAATGGCAAATGCGACGCCAGAAGGTATCCATTTCGCGTACTTGTATTGCCGAGAAGAGGCATAGGTCTTGACTGCRGATACAAGTGCAAAGACAAGCGCAAAGACAGACATGAAATATCCACAATGGTTCGGCAATTGACCATCTCCTGGAGCATAATGAGTGATGAGCTAAGAATAAATATGGAGCGAGCTTACGGAGCAATCTCGCAAGGCTCAGCCATACATACGCCGTAGGAGCAGGGAACGAAGGGCCAGGTATCACGTACGCGCGGTTGTACAGCGTGTATGCAGTTGTCGTTACTAAAATCGACACCGATGAGCCTATCAATTGTCCATAGAACTGTGCCTTTGGCGACGCTTGGCATAAATGTCCCGTTTTTAGGTCTTGCATTAAATCACCAGCTCTGAAGAACTTCAGAAGACCAACACCAGTATAATATTGATAAGCTTACTGCTGAGCACCTGCCTCCGCAACCCCTCCAGCTATGATATTCGCAACTATATTTCCTGGCTGTATCCATGCAAAGAAAAGTTGCGACACTTTACCCAAACCTGAAACAGGGTTTAGGTCAGTTTCTCCTAGAGCACGTACTCTAGTCGGTTCATCAGCACTCAGCCATTACCATGTCAAAACCGACACTAACCCGATAATGCTTAGCAAACCACCAAGCATAAATCCGAGTACCGTTGCCCAGGGCTTGATGTGTTCTTTTCCAAATACAAGCCAGACTAAAACCGTCCCAAAGATAATGCTCGCAAAAAGTCCAGATATAACCCACGAATTCGGCACAAGCCTATCCGGCGTCTCTGTTTCGTGGTCTTCTTTGGCGCTAAGCTCATCATCGTTCTTCCGTTGGCGTAAAAGATCTCCGGAATATTCGAAGAGGACCGGAAGAAGGGATATCAAGCTATCGGCACACATGATACCCAACGATATCCATAGAATCCAGCCACGTGCACCATTACCCATATCGCCTACAGGACCCGGCGCCCAACCACGAATCTTCGCTAGAGGCGTCAGTATTGCCCATCCGACAAACATGCCCTGTTGACACATTATCCTACAATTCAAGAACGGACAAAAAACCTATTTACCAAGTTCATGCTTAAGGTCGTAGGGAATCCCATGATGATGCCTAAGAATCCTCAGTCAAAATGCTAGCGGTCACTTGCAGGACTTGCCTTGGCCAACGTATGAAAGGCTAGGAGTGAAATACCATAGCCACTCTTCAGCCAGATATTCCCCGAACAGAGGAATGGCAAAGGTTGCAGGGAAAAAGTATCCATTAAGCTACCACAAGTCAGCATAATAAGACAGGCAGTAAAGTCAAACGACTTACAGTCAAGAAGGCAGAAGCGAGAAAACTCCAGATGAGGTCCTGCCAACCTTCATTCTGGACTACTTGTCGCTCCGTTTCATCATGCTCTATTTCGTCTTCCACGGTCGCCGGAATAGGTGGGGATACTATTTCAACGCTTGTGTCTTCTTCTAACGCTACTTGTCGATAACCCCTACGATGCCTCACGGATGTATCGGGGGGCGGTAGCTGATGAAGGACAGAGACCAGTTGGGCCGTTGCAGTGCCCGAAGGAAATGGTAGTTGTTCCTCTACAATCTACCCCAACACGTGTTATACTATAGACTAACCAGACTCAAACACCTCTTACCACTTGTTTCCGAATTGGCGGCGATAGAAATACTCTAGAAAAACTTTTGTCACTAACAGCCTCCAAATTCACTCACGATATGAACTAACCCAAAATATGCGACAGCGCACGACCACGCAATAGTAGATAGCCAGGTTAAATCTATAGGTGGCGTTCCATCACGCTCTTCATCCAGTATCCTTAATGCGGGTAGGATGCCAACGAATCCAGCTGCGAGGGGCATCGTTCCCGTAGCCACTGCTGTGGTCTGCACTACGATGATCTCCTGTGGTGTGAGAGGTTTAGGAAGCATTCGAGAGATAAGGAAACCAATGAGCGCAGATTGTATTGACATCCTGCTGGGTGTTCAGCCAGAGTTTCGCGACGCAGACATTGACACAAACATTGAGATCCATCCTGACTGCAGACCAAGGCTCAAATTCGTAAAGCATATTAGACACCCGATGGCAAGACCCAGAAGCACAGCAGTGAATGTAAATTCTGGTTGCGAACTAGATGTCTGCCCTGAC
>JNHW02000062.1:0-69166 GCA_001691775.3 Amanita inopinata Kibby_2008 | reverse complement strand
GCCCTGTTGACCTTGGGCCTAACTGTCTGTCATTTTATACCCGTTGTTATACCCTCCTGCCCTTACTTTTGGCTGTGCGATGCAAGGTCCTTCCCCTCTCAAAGGACCGTTTGATTCCTCTGGCTTCCCCGTTGGATGCAAGAGCGCCTGCTATGCGAATTTGGACGGAAACCCATGTAAACCTTTCCTTTGACATGACTCGAATTGTTTCTCACACATCGGTTATCTGTAGCCAACTCTGCCAATTGTTGCACTGGCACCCATAACTCGCCGCAGACTTGCCCCTCTTCTGGTAAGTGGACATGGCATCGAGATCAGTGGCTGATACTTGGACTAACTATTCCATGTGCTAGGCGTTGCCTACTACAGTTACTTCAAGAATAACTGCCCCAACTCTTACGTCTACGCTTATGATGAATCTAGCGGGACTGCTCTCTGGACGTGTAATTCCGGGCTCAGAGCTGATTACACGATCACATTCTGCCCTTAGAAAGTTTACGGTTTACAGAATATTTGAGATATTTGTATTTGTGTATGCAGTCAATGATCCAAAGTCTGAAAGCGTGTTGAACGCGTGCGTCTTGTCTGTCTTTCAGCTCCGAGATGGGAACAAAAGAGCAAAGGTGTTTACAGAAAATAGACCGCTTCATATAGTAAAACCCTGCGAGACTAGTTTTTGCCTTGTGGCCACTCTCATCCAAAACATCACACATACTGTATGGGTCGTTGGTCCCAAGATGAAGAGGTAGTAACCTGATGTCCGGCCTTGCACACCCTCTGGCTCATTTTTATCTTGAAGGATGCACACCGTTTACCGGAAGGCATGGTTCGTATAGCGTACGACGCCGATGCGAGCCAGTACACGTTCCGCGACAACAGGTCAGGTAAATTGTACCGCAGCGCTCCTGGCGAGGCTTATGGCACATTGTACCCTGTCTCTGAGTACTCCTCACGCCCCAATGCTTTTGCTCGAGACGGTGCATATCCTTTTCCTTCTTCTCCTCCGTAGATTGTCATCGCCATATTGAACACTTGGTCGCAGGTCAACCCCATAAACGGTCAACTGCCCAGAATCCATTCACGACGTTTCATGACATATTACCAGCCCATGCTATAACTACGTCCCCAACAAAGTCATCCCCGCCCTCTCACGTTCGTTCCCAGTCAACGCGTGTACCTTCATCCAGCTCGCAAGCCGACAGATACGCCACCCACTCACGCTCAAGGTCAACACATTATCCAAACACTCACGATTATGACCGAATACTGCCTCCCGCTTATGTCGCATATGACTCTCGTCAACATAGCCGTTACGCTGTTCCTGCCCCCAACATGGTTTCGCCGTCGCGTCAGACTCACCATTCTCAGCCGTCGGAGAGCAGTAGGGATGCCGGTAAATCCGGCTTTTCATTCACCTCTGCGTTAAAGAGTTTATCGCGCTCACTTACAAATGCACGCGATCGTGTACGGCAAGCAACGCCTGTCGAAGGTCGCCACCCTTCTAGCCACCACAGAAGAGAATATTCTAGACGATTGTAGTACTGATATTCTGATAATGTTTTCTGTTTGCTCGATTGTAACGCAATCCATTATCAAGAAACGGTTGTGCCTGGGTTCATTGTAAAACGTGGAACGTGGAACGTTCAAATAAATCGCAATCGCTGACTTGTTCGTAGTTCTGACCATCCGATATATGGTACAATTGCGATAGTTCATGCGTACATTTGTATGATTGTGAAGAAAACATGGGGTGATGTAGAGTAATCCCAAAACATAAATCCAAATGCCGTCCAAACCCTATCTGACCCTATCTCGCAAGGCCTTGACGGGGCACGCAGTTCATCAATCCAGTTCATTTCCGATCCGAAATGCTTGCCTTACCCATGGCACGATGCAGACCGTCAACATCCGCTGATTCGTCCTTTTGGGCGGGATGTTGCATGTTGTGGTGATGCGTGACGGACACATTCTAAATTGTAACACAACACAGTCAGCGGAGAACAGCGCGCTGACATACCAGCTTACCTCAATCACCTCCTGAAAAGCAGTAACATCGGTTGGTAAGTATTGACTTTTTATGTATAGGGGTTAAAAAGCTACCGACCCTTTCAGATTCTTCCTTGTACTTGTTGACATTCTCACGAAGTCGCGCGAGCTCCGACACATGACTCGAGCTTGCTAATGCTGCCATTCTGTTCATGGCTTTGATGCTATTTCCAGCCTTCTTCCCTGCAAGGCGGTCAATGCAATATAATAAAAGAAAAACATTCACTGACAAAGTTTCTTGGCATTGAAGGCCCTCTTGACATGTGGCAACAAATCCGTAGGTTCTCCTTGAGAGTCGGCTACGAAGTGGGGCTTCTCATCCGCCAACCACTTGTGTTTCAAAACTTGCGTAGCAGTAGGCCTTTTAGCCGGGTCAATCGTCAAACACTCTCTGACAAAGTCCTTGGCTGTCTCGGAAACATTCTCCCAATATTCCACTGGTTCAAACTTGAAATCTCCCGCGATGATAGCCTCCATCTCTGCTTGCTGTGTGTCTCTATCGAAAGGAGTGTACCCGGCAAGAAGGAAATACGTGACTACACCCATGGCCCAGACGTCGACCGGTTTGCCATGGCCTGCTGGAGGGAAATCAGTGACAACAGATATTTTGTTTGAGGACGACGCACATTTTTTGAAGATTTCAGGGGCCATGTACTGTTCGGGTAAGTCAACGTTGTAGGACAGGATTCAACGTACTCACTCCTGGAGTTCCACAGATTTCGGTCAATAAACTGAGTTTTTCTTCTTCCATAACCCTACTAAGTCCAAAGTCGGCAATCATGATATCAGCGTCCTCCGCTTGCGTGCGGAAGAGTAGATTTTCTGGTTTCAGATCTGGTGGGCGCGATCGATGAGATGCTGTGTGGTATACGTGATAGGAAAAGCGCCACCTCGATGTACAATACCAGCGTCATGGATGTACTTGACAGCTTTAAAGATGATGCGAACTAAATCTGCCGCATCACTGCGGGTTCATCAGTGAGAAACATGCTGGTTGCAAGGTAGCACCCTACTTTTCATAATAATTTCCTTTTGCACAGATACGATCGAACAGCTCGCCCCCGGTACAGAGATCGAACACAAGGTATAAATTATGTGTTGTCTGGACATTGGGAGGGTAATGACGTTTGCCAGGTTACAAGATGAGATGTCAAGGTGAAACTATCACACCTCAAAATAATCATGAAGCGTTACGACATTGGGGTGGCCGCTTGAAATGCGTTTTAACACGGCAATTTCATTTCGTACCTGGGATGAGGTGAGGGTGCATTGATGAATGGAGGAGGCGGAGAAGGATACCATGTGTTCTCGCCCTTCCATGAGCTTCTTGTTGATGACCTTGCAGGCATAGTATTTGCCGGTATGGATGTGTATCGCTTCCTTGACGATGGCATACGTTCCACTTCCAAGGGTTCGTCCAGTGCGATACTGGTGAGGATGAATGTGTACCAAATGAGCTTTGTTACTGGTAGAAGTTGCTGCGATCGATGTGCAGGACGTACCTGGCATGGAACGGTGACAGGGGGAGGCATTTGAAAATTCGAGCGCGAAGGCTTCTGGAGGATGATTAGTGAATGCAAGAAAGAGAAGGGCGCTCGAAGGAGCAACACCGCTAGAGATGGTAGATCTGGGCGATACACAGCCACATACGCAGGCGGTGAGAAAAGGAAATGTTCCACCGAATCTCTTACTTTGTGTGTAGGCGCCGCAGCATCCTCCTCGCCGTCCTGCACAGCTTCAGGCCCTGCCTGCACGCCCTCTGCCCCATGAGTAGTCCCTGTAACCAATGTGCCAGACCCCTTGCTCTTCAGTCGTGGCATGGTCACCGACAGCCGTTCAGAGAGCAGGCTGCTGTAGTACTTGATGCGATGCTGGCTCCCAGACTGACTCTCGTCCTCCGTCATTAAGCTTCGGCTCTGCTGCGCGCCCATTGAAAAGAGAAAAACAGCTAATTAGGCCGGCGCGTGTTTCAGAAAAATGGGACGTTTAGGTTGAGATTTAGAATGCATGAAATGAGCCTGCAAAGCCCTTAAATATGCATACACCGCCACGAGTCCTCGGGCAAGCCACCACACTGCTTATGCGCCGTTCGTACTGTACCTCGTTTCCAGCTGGAAAGTAGCCGAACCTCCAACTCAGCTGGCAGCCAATAGACGGCACACCAAGTTTGCCATGCCTCACCAGGTTGTTCAACATCAGATTCTCAAATCCATTCGTCACTCCAGTCTTTTTTTTTTCCGTCTGAACGCATGAAGGGATCTCAACGCACTGCCAGCCTCTGAGGCTGCTCACATCCCCTGACAAGCGTAACACGTGTCACACGTGTCACGCTTGCGACTTTGGAAGAGAACTTCAATACGCCAATGACAACACTCCCAACGCTATTTCATAGTCTGGTGAAGCGGACCTCTGCCTACGCCCATCCGCTGGCACCATCAAGAACGGGTCTATTAGCTCTTCGGACATCTTCTGTCAAGCTAAACGTCGTCGCTCCAAAAAGACGGAAAGTAGTGATGGCGAAAAACTTTTCAACCTCTGCTGGTGTGTAATTATGACTTTCAAATTGATGTATGCTTCTAAACGTGCCGTTTCATCTTCACGTCTCTGCAACAATCATTCTATACCGATTTTCCCTTTGGTTCCAACCATAAAAGCTGCCAGACATGGAGGAATTGAACGGCCAAAACCTGGGACAGGGTGTGTGCGTCTACTCCTTGTATTGTTCCAAGCGAATCTTTCTGATGACTCTCGTTCCGTCTTTCATTGCGCTACCAATGTTTAGACTAAAAGTCCATTTCAAAGATTCAAAAGGAAGCCTTCTCAAGACGGTTGAAGTAAACGAAGGAGATGATATCTTGTCAATTGCACATGAGTATGACATTGATTTAGAAGGCAAGTCTATTCTCAACTCAACGCAATCTCATAGAAATGAAAATTAAAAAAAAAACTACTAGGTGCATGCGAAGGTTCAGTCGCATGTTCCACATGTCACGTAATTCTTCCCCAAGAGTACTATGACCTGTTACCAGAGCCAGACGATGAAGAAAATGACATGCTTGACATGGCCTTTGGCTTGACTGACACTAGCCGTCTCGGCTGCCAGGTCAAAATGACAAAAGAGATAGACGAAATCACGGTGACGCTACCGTCAGCCACCAGGAATATGTTTGTTGATGGTCAGTATTATCAAGTCTGACCTCGACATTCCACTAACATTACAAACAGGCAAGAAATCATCTCATTGACAGTGGAAATCATCTTGCGACTTGCAACCTTTGCTGTAGTAGTTCATGCCCTGCCATAGTCATCGATCACATGCTTAATGATATCATCCTCATCTCACATCCTTTCATTCGGCGTCAACGAGCAACTGAAAAAAGTTTGTGCTTGAACTTCTACATCTAATGATGTTCTTGAAAGGAATGAATGCCCAGGTAGTCGATTAAGTATACTTCGATGACCAGTGCGCTGGGAGTAGCTGCGCAGAGGCAGGGCGATATGATTTTAGTCAGTGCCATATTCCTCCATAAAGCGCTTGTGGAATGATTCCAACTTCGTAACATACTCCTCGACGCCAGGGCATAAGCAGGTCAGGCGATAATGCCATTCACCTTCCTTCTGGCCGAAACCACTTCCTGGCACGACACAAATTCCTGTCTCATTCAGAAGCTTCAACGCGTAAAAAGCATCCGGCTCCTTTCCCGCCGCACGAGCTGCTTCCTGAGCCTTATGTGACAGGAATATCCTGGGATAGAGATACAACGCTCCAGGGGAGTCGACGCAAGACATACCAGGAAGCTTATTGAGCCTGTCCGACATCGTTTTTGTACGGGTACGAAGAGCTTCATGAATCGTATCCGTTTCTTTTTTCCAGAGAGGATAGCTCTCATCACCCTCCGTTGGAGGGCGGACCATAGTATCGACGGCGATTTGACCTGCAAGGGGAGGGCACAAGCCAACGGAGACCATCTTGTAAATGAGGGCAATAATATCCTCGCTGATATTGGTGCATTCGAAGTATCCGCCACGTCGACCGCATTCACCTGTGACACCTTTGGATATGCTGTGGAACGAGACGAGGGGGATAGATGATTCCAGGCGCCTCACAATTTTTTTGAATGATGTGAATTGGTGGGCTGCAGGCTGGTGCAAGTTGACTTGGTACACCTCGTCGGCTAAGAGAACAAGTGAATATTTTTCGCAGAGTCGTACAAGAGCCTCTTGCGTGCTCTCGTCCAGAAGTGCGCCAGTAGGATTACCAGGATTGATGACCACGAGAGCTTTTGCGACGACACCAGCGCGGTGGGCATTTTCAACAGAAGTTTCTATCGAAGATGGAGATGTTGACCAATCGGAGGATTCATCCAAGTAGTAAGGAAGAGCGACTCCGTGGTGTTGTGCAAGCGCTGCAGTGTAAAGAGGGTATTGGGGTATGGGGATGAGAATTCCGGAAGTCGGTGGAGTGATCAGCATGTTAATGAGAAGAGACACCCCGGTAGAGGCACCTGTAGTGAGGAAGATGTGATTGGGATTGGCCTCATAGCCGTCGCGTTCTACGCAGTGATCTGTTGTGAGGACAAGAAGATAAGGGAGACAGAGCGTACTTACTCTCAATGAATCTTGCGACGCTCTTTCGAATGAATGGAACACCCTGGCTGTGTGAGTAGGCGCCTATTGAACCGATTTCATCCGAAAGCTCTTTCGCTCGTGCAACAACATCTTTCGGGAACACATTTGGAGCGAGCTCAGCGAGAGCGGGATACTCCATAAGCGCCGCGACCTTCAGATTGCCCGATGAAGACTTGACACAAATGAGAGATGGGTTTGGATAGACCCACCTGACGAATAAATGTAATGGGTGGCTGATCCAGGCCTCTCTGCTGCGGGTTCCCAATGTTGGAGGAGATGACTCGGTCGAAAGGCAAATTGTGGTCGTCTTGCTTGAGCTGTTCCCGGTATTCCTCTGCTTTAATCGCGAGTTCACCGCGCACTGCATATTCTACTTTGGCAATAGCAGGATTAAGAGACTCTACGGTGAGCGGACGCATCGCAAGCAAGGTAGGGAAGGTTGAGAGATGTCTGATTGAGGGAGGACAAGATCGCCTCAAGGCTGGAAAAATCATTGCGCTTGAACTCGTGACCATCAGTTTGGGGTTAGGGTTTGCATCTCAGCTATGCTTGTTCCTGCTTGCATTACCTTCTGATCCAAACTATCGTCAACATACCCATTTTTTCTGCTTGATTGTAGCAAAAATCTGTATGTCTTGAGATTATGCCTGACCCTTTTTTCGCTTCCACAAAATCACGCAAACGCAAACGCACTGACTCGCGCACTGCAAATAGTTACCCAAGCGTTAAGGGCCGTGCAACTCCATCAAAAAAGCCCAGGGGCAAGCGGAAAGTGGTGGATGAAGAACTATCGGACCAGACCAATGACGACGAGGGAGTTGAGGATCTTGACTTGGAACGCGACGGTGGAACCGATGCCGGCGCAAGCGGGGAAGAGGACGACGATGAAACTCCTGCTGAGAAGAGGTTACGTCTGGCGAAATTGTATTTAGAAAGTGTGAAGGATGATTTGGGTAAGCCATCATCTTCCTGACTTTTCTCTAACCATCAGTCTCATGTTGCAGCTGAGGGCGAGTATGACGCCGCTGAGATTGATAAGGAAATAATCAATGCCAGACTAAAACAAGACGTGCTGGAGCACTCAGGCAAAGTACATCTTTTTATAGCAGATTTCGTACGTTCATTCTCGTTACGCGAGACAGCAATATCATGTCTTATTTCTCGATA
Source organism: Amanita inopinata Kibby_2008 (assembly GCA_001691775.3). Taxonomy (NCBI): domain Eukaryota; kingdom Fungi; phylum Basidiomycota; class Agaricomycetes; order Agaricales; family Amanitaceae; genus Amanita; species Amanita inopinata. Next base: position 61,324 of record JNHW02000062.1, on the reverse strand, counting down.
CTCCCAAGTACGATTTCTCACATGCGCTACATCCAACCCTTCGCACTCGTGGGCATCGACTGTCTGTAACCGCGTCATTTGCTTCAGAATCTTGTCGGTATCTCTTCACATCAGGAAAAGAGGGATCTATCATACGCTGGGACCTCTCAACGGGAAGGGCCCTCAACACTTTCCATAAAGTTCGACCAACGTCTCACGCCAAGAATGGTAAGGGAAAAAACAAAGAAACGACCATTGCGGAGGGCGTAGCAGAAATCAAAGGACACATAGATGAGGTCTTGACACTAGCTGTCAGCAGCGATGGAAAATATTTGGTGAGTGCAGGGAGGGATAAGCGAATTGGAGTTTGGAATGCAGAAAAGGGAGAATGGATACGCTCGTTTGGGGGCTCGATGGGTCACAAGGATTCGATATCCGTGCGTCCATCGTCCCGGTCATAACGTTGTCCTAAACTCACGTCGGAGTCAAATAGGCACTGGCATTTAGAAAAGGGACCCACCAATTATACAGTGGTTCTCTTGACCGCACGATCAAGGTTTACGATTTATCGCCAAATGTAATGGGCTACGTTGAGACATTGTTCGGCCATCAAGATCATGTTACGGGAGTGGATGCATTACGGGCAGAAACTTGTGTAAGCGTGGGGGCGCATGACAAAACTGCACGGTTCTGGAAAATAGTTGACGAGACGCAACTTGTGTTTCGCGGTGGCGGGCGCAGTCGGATACGAGAAATCCTGGAAGGCGGCTTGCGAGGAGATGATGAGGGTGATGTACTCGAGGGTGAAGATGAGATGGTGGTAGACGGCATCCAAAGGCAAAAGAGGACTCTAAAGGATCCAACTAAATTTGTTGAAGGGAGTCTTGACTGTATTGCCATGGTCGACGAGAACACGTTCATTACCGGGGGTGACAGTGGGTAGGTGTCGATGGCCAAATTTGCTGATTGATATATTGACTACACAGAAAGTTCCCTATGTCTCTGGACAACTCAAAAGAAGAAGCCGATCTTTACGCAACCATTAGCCCACGGTCTCAACGAAATGCGCTCAGCAGCTGCAGGACTTGTACAAAAACCAAGGTGGATAACCGCTCTGGGCTGCTTGCGCTACTCGGACCTATTCGCATCGGGTGAGTATATCCTGTTAAGCAGGAACTATTCTTGACTCCAAGGGATGATCAGGTTCTTGGGATGGCTCGATTCGGTTATGGAAACTTGATGCCAAGCTGAAGTCATTCTCGCCAGTGGGAACCATTGCTGTCCCTGGTGTAGTGAATTCACTTCAATTGCTTGTTGCACCGAAAGAATTCTGTCGTACCGCACGTTGGGTTTCCGCGTCGAATGACATGCACGCACTCAAAGAGGTGAGGCGGAGTGAAGGCAAAGACGTACCGTCAGTGTTGATGATTGCGGGGGTGGGACAAGAGCACCGACTGGGTAGATGGATAAAAATCGGGAAGGAGGGAGGAGGGAGGAATGGCGCTGTGATAACACTGCTGCACCCTAAAAAAAGGACGTTGAAATAGTTCATGGCAATTCCATTCCGACATCTGATTGGTGCGGCATATGCCGATCGATGTGCTGCCTCGATTATCTTGCATCCGCCTGTTGCTTGCTCCTTTCTTGCCTCTGCATTCACAAAGGACACTAAGCTTTTCCATTTACAAACCTAGTTGAAACATGTCTTATGGTGTATGTCCTAACCTCATTCATTGTACCCGGCTTTCCTTCACACAGCACAGTACGGCGGCGGATACGGTGGACCCCCACCAGGCTATGGAGGACATCCTCAACCATCTGTTAGTTACTCAACTCTCTAAAAATTCAAGAATGAATGTCTGGATGTGCCCGCTGACGTCTGTGATTGCTATTATCAGGGTTACGGTGGTGGTTTTACCTCTGGTGTCCATGCCCCTGCTCCGCCTCCCGGTGCAGACCCACAGTACGGTAACTTCCTGCGACAAGTTCAGACATGAGGCATATGATTATCCGTAGGTTGTGGAATTACTTTACCTCGGTTGATCAGGACCGCTCTGGCGCCATTACCGCACAGGAGTTGGGTGAGGCAACTTGACCTCTCTTTTTTTCTAAATAGATCTTCATCCCTTCAATGTAGAGCGCGCCCTAGTAAACGGAGACTGGTCTCGTATGTCGTGCTTTCATGTGGTTTGAGCACTTATGTTTACCCATTACTGTATAGCTTTCGATTTGGACACAGTCAAGCTCTTGATGTCCATCTTTGTCAGTTCATTCTCAGCGAATGATGACATTCAATAGTAATTAATGTACTTTCCAAGGACACCGATCGCAGCGGCACCATTGGTTTCAATGAGGTTCTCTGCTTCTCACATGCTTGGTTGTCGTATATGTTGATTTTCCATGCCAGTTTGTTGGTCTCTGGAAGTACATCAAGGTAATCCCGATTGTTATCCCTGTTCTGCCAGCTAACGTTAAACAGGACTGGCAAAATGTATTTGCACACTTTGACCGCGATCGGTCGGGCACCATAGACGGAAACGAGCTGCGCAACGCGCTCACTCAATTTGGGTAAGATATAGTCCCTTCCTCTCGGTGGTTTATTAACACTGCATCTTCAGATACAGCCTCTCACCGCCTCTCCTTACATTATTGCAAAAGAAATATGGTGAGGATACTCACTATCGCCATAGCGTCTGCCGCTGACTGGTTTCCCCTTATTGGGGGCAGATATTAAAGCCAGTGAAGTCAAACCGTATAGCCATGGGCAAGCTGGCATCACTTTCGATCGCTTCGTGCGTGCCTGCGTTGTCGTGAAGCAGCTCTCTGATTCGTTCCGCCGATTGGACACGGACCAAGATGGTTGGATTCAGATCAGCTACGACCAGTTCATGCACACCGTCTTGAGCCTGCCTTGAGAATCATATTATGAGGTTTTTGGCGGTGGATTGACAGCCTCGACTAATTACTGTACCATAAAACCTTGGACTCTTGGCTGAATAAACCTGTCTCGATTTGGTATGTCACTTGCTGAGTTACGTCACACCTGTGGCATCACATTTTATTACCCCGACTTTAGTTTGTGTACTTTTCTCTTCCTTTCCCATGTCTTTTCACCACTTGCCTCTCGAACCAGCTTCAGTACCTCTCCCAGCAAGGCCAGAGAACAATTCAAGCGAAACAAGGCCACCAATCTGGCCCATTGAAAGTGCTGCGAGCGGTGTCGAGACACCCTTGGCGTCAAAATGTGCCAGAAGCTCTCGTACTGACGGAATATGCTGTAAGGAACTCAAAGAAAAGGAGCGCACTCTCATAGACCCTGATATTGTCCGCGATGTGTAAGTTCAACACATACTTCAACATACTCCTTTGTTCATGTCCGCCGTTGTTCCTCAGAGTAATCGGACTGTCGGACGGTCTTACCGTTCCTTTCGCTTTAACAGCTGGTCTGTCTTCGTTGGGAGAGTCGAGGCTTGTTGTACTCGGTGGAATTGCTGAGCTCATTGCGGGCGCCATCTCCATGGGTATTGGAGGCTTCTTGGCATCCCAAGCCGAGCGCGACCACTATCGCTACCTCAGAAGACAGACTGCTACCCGTGTTGCTCGTAGCTGTGCCGGAGAGATGGAACGAGAAGTTGCGGAAGTGTTGGAACCTGTTGGAGTCGATGATAAGACGTGCCGTGCAGTCGCACAGTGTCTGAGAAATGTTGAACTTAATGATGGTGCCACTGGCGATGGTTACAGCATCGCAAACGACGTTGAAAATGTTAGCCTCAGGTGGAGCAATGAGGTTGGACTTACTGCTTTCTTGTTGAAATTCGGCCAAGGACTTGGTAGGTGTATTCTTCCGCATCGGTAATAAACAAAGCTGAGCACTAGTCATGACTCGCTATAGAGGAAATTCCAACACGCCGGTTATATGCGTCCGCTTTTACTATTGGCATGGGTTACCTGTTCGGAGGCTTTATTCCTCTTCTTCCTTATTTCTTTATCTCTCGAGCCCATATCGCCCTCATCTACTCATCTATTGTTACCGGCATTGTCTTGCTTGTTTTTGGTGCGGTCAAGGCGCGTGTGACTGGCGCTGGCGTGGGAGCAGGCAGTTATATCTGGGGTGCGGTGAGCACTCTAACGGTCGGCGGTCTAGCAGCAGGTGCCGCGTTTGGTATCGTGAAAGTCCTGGAGGGAGGGACGGATTGAGTTGGCCCATTTCCCGGTTCGTATCTTTGCATATCCCCCGCCAGTTTTGTTATGAGATATCACACCATCCTGTCTAGCTTATGGACTGACTTATTCAATGGCATTATACTCAAGAATTGTATTCTACTCTAATTATAGTTGTTCTCTTCCTAGTTCGGCCTCGGCCTGCGTTGAGTTCTATGGCAATACTGGATTTAGCAAGTTCAAATTGGAAGGCAAGTTTGCTGTCTCTGAACCACCGTGCATCAAATGTTACAATCTCAAGGGTCATATTGAAGGTCATATGTCGTAGCATCCAGGGAAAAGTTAACCGTAAGAATTTATGTCGTTTCCGGATGGAGATACTAAAGATTATATCAAAATCAATTTCAGCTCCGTAATCCTCAACATTCAATATGGACACCGCTCAGGCTGTCATACATCGGCCATTGCCCTTCACTGGCTGATTGACAGTACCTAAAACGGGTATGGAACGGTCGCCTTTTGACCCATGTGCTTCTGTCCTTTCCGTTCGCAACATACAGCAGTATACAAGAGTGCGTTATGGGTTGATACAAAAATGGTTCACATCCAAGACCCGATCGGTGATGGCGCCCCAGTTGAGCGGCAATACGGGAACTATACCTTGAGCTTCACCGGAGATCTAGGACTTTACGCCAGGTACAGATAAACCGTAGTCTATAAATTTGAGATCCATTGTTTCATCCCTGTCGCACCACCTACCCTTTCGTCGCCATGCCGTGGTATCAAGTTTTCCGAGACAGTCCTGAATACGAATCTCGAAAAAAACGAGCGGTATTCGATCCACCAAACATATCTGTTAAAGCGGTGCACGATGCAGTCCCAAACCATCTATTTGAGAGATCTACTGGGAAAAGTCTCTACTACATCGCCAGACATTTTGTTGTCACGTATGCATTTTATTGTTGTGGACGACTGATAGATTCTCTGTCGCCTGGGAGTGATGGCATATCGGCTGTGCTCATCCATTCGTCGCTCTGGCTTCTATATTGGGGTTGGCAGGGTATGGCATTTGCGGGAATATGGGCTTTGGGTAAGGATATAGACCTATCCTCTAAACCGCACAAACCTTACAGTTGTTTCTAGGACATGAGGTATATCTTTTCATTGAGTATGTCTGCTTTTTGACTGTTTGCTCCCCAAAGGCAGGCCATGATGCACTGTCTCCATATTCCAGCGTCAATACGTTGCTTGGGATTGTTTTACATACATTTGTCCTTACACCCTATTTTGCCTGGCGTGCAACCCACCGCGCACACCACGTAAGTTGAAAGCACATTCTACAATAACAAGGCCGCGGTAAACTGATTAGGACATCAGAAAGCGACGAATAACTTGGAACGCGATGAAACTTACATCCCACCAACGAGAAAAGACTTGAAACTACCAGATGGCCGCGTTGCAGTAAGAATGGATTACGTCCATGCTTTGGAAGATACTCCGGCCTACACGTTATTCAAGCTATTTATCAGGCAGTTCTTGTACGTCTGCATCCTGTGTTGCCATGCATATTTTTCTTTACCTCTTCTCAAGTGGCTTTCAACTCTACCTTCTGTACGTGTTTCGATTCATTACTTGGTCAACGTAACGTTCACATTAAATCAGTCATAATCGGAAAGGTAATCCCCGATACCCTCGAATGACCAGTGTAAGATTTACAGTTGATTGTCCCTTGCTCCGGGTCTCAGTATGCGTTTTTTTTAGCATTATCTCCCCGCCTCTCAGCTGTTTAAACCTGAACAACGTATGCATGGATTTGTATTCTATCTGTCATTAACTGAAGTTCCTGTATAGGGAGATCAATAATCGCTTCGAATGTAGCTATATGCAGTATGCTAGCTCTCCTTTCATACTGCGTTTACACACACAGCTGGCTTTACCTATGGAAGCATTATCTGGGACCGTGGTTTGTGCGTAGCGCTTTTCTAAATGATGCGTGCCGTCGTTGAGACAATAACTACACAGTTTGCACATAACTGGTATGATTCTGGACGTTTCCTGATTCCTTGCGTGTTACCGACGGCAAACAGGATGGTGCTGTTCACTTACCTACAACACAGTGATCCAACCATTCCATACTATCGCAAGGTGTGTTTAATTTCTCAGAGTCAATTGTCGTTACTCGAGCAAGGAACGATAGAATGGGTGGACATTTGCACGGGGTGCACTTGCGACTGTAGATAGGCCTTTATTCGGGTGGGTTGGCCATTTTTTCCTGCATAACGTAAGTCAGGAGGATCGTTTGAATTGTGGTCGCCGTTGACAGTTGATTTCTCCCACAGATAAGCTCTGACCATCTTGCGCATCACTTCTTTGCGAGTGTGCCATTTTGTAAGTGAGAATGTACTGGCTGACATGTTTATCTAAAGCAATGCCTGCGAACCAGATAATTTGCCGCAAGTGACAGAAGCTATCAAACCTGTGCTGGGTGACTGTTACAACTACGATTCAACCGTAAGCTGTGTCCAGGCCCTGTTCGATGTAGACTTCGTTTCTCACGTTTTTATAAGCCAGCGCTTTACGCACTGTGGCGATCGTTCACCAACTGTATTTTCATTGAAGACGAAGGGGACATTCTGTTCTTCCGAAACAAATACGGCGAAGCGATTGTGGAGACCAAGGGTCAGCCAGATTCGGCGCCTACCACATACTAGTCTCTCGAGTTGTTGTCGGAGGAATGAATCATTACCCGCTGTATGCCGATTTGTTACTAGTTGTACAATATGCTCAAAGCGAGCGAAACATGAGTCGTAGATGGATCTGTGAGGACGCGGCTGTCTTGGTGGATGCGACTGCCGCATATGCTCTCGGGTAGGCGTAAGCTGTCAAGTAGCCTTCGCAACGAGCAGGCTTCACGAAGTTTGGTTTGTAGCGGTACTGGCTTCTTCGTCGATGCACAAACGACTTGACGAGTGCGGGCGCTCTGGCCTTGAGTAACACTGACATCCTCGGCGGCACTGCTAGCTTTTTACAGGCAAACGAAGCACACGCCCTGCTTGTCTGGCTCAAGACTCAGGCTCATCAACTGTCTTGCTGACCCTTCCACTGGGAACATCGCCAGAATTCAGGTTTTCTCCTTTAAGACGCCAGGTATGAAACGACCGCGCACAAAACATGGCTTGGATGGAGGGCGAACCTTATCATTCTTCTCCTTCTAGATCTAAGCCTCTTTTCAGTTGGCAACATGCGTGCTCCTGGTAGCTATCTCCTACAACGATCCGCAGAAAAGCCCCTCCAACTTTGTGCGCCGTTGTCACAAGAACAGACAGAGCGGGATGGCTAACCGTGGAATCGCCTAACTCGTCTGAACACACGTGGATTTACTTCTGACACTCACTCCCACAAGATCCTTTCTAGTTTATTGCCTGCGGATAATATGTGTACAGGTAAATACCAACGTACAGAAACCAACCCAAATCACTCTCACCCCCGTCGTTCCCACCCATGTCTTCCAGATTTCAATCATCGTCCTTGCATGCCAGTGCCTCTCCGTCGCTATCGACAGACGTAGGCTCCTCTGTGTCGATCGCCACTACGTCGAGACAAAGCACAGAACGACGCAAAGCCTGGGTTGATCCAGCATCACTCCCAAACTATGGGGATATTTCTGCTATTGGCGGCAATGCCCCCGACTACGTCAAGCAGCTCAATTACAACACCTACATCTCGTATGGCGTTGGTAACGAGGATTGCTTCGGCCATAAAGTTGGAATGGCGGTAAGATTCGTAGAGGTCAGCATTGACAGGAAAATGGAGAGGCAGGGACGGCTGGCCGCAACGACTGTTGCCGAAATAGAGGTCACAAAACGTGTGTTGTCTCTGATCACAGGCCATGACATGGAACTAGTTCAGCTAAGAACAAAAAAAAATTAGATATGCTCAACGGCGCAGGTATGCTGCATGGCGGCTGTGTGGCCTATCTCATAGACAAGTGTGCCTCACCATCTTGTTTATAGTGCCTCCTGTGCTGATTGTGATACAGCTGCTGCAGCACTCCACTCGTCGTCCTTGGTATCATAAATAATGCCAATGGCGTTGGTGTCACTCAGGCGATGAATGTGATGTTCCATTCACCAGCACCTCTGTGAGAACTATAGCAGCTCCGTGCTCGTTCTCTCACTTATCATCTCCGTTATTAGCGGAACACGCCTTGCAATCATCAGTACATCGATAACACTCGGGGGACGGGTGATGTCATCAAGATGCGAGGTAAGGTTTGATGGACGAGATCAAAAAATAATTATGCAATAGTCGCAAAAACAGATCGTGGACAAGGATACTGGAAGAGTGGTGGCATCGGCATTCCTTAATAAAATGCAGCCAACCTCGACTAAACTGTAATATGCAAACGATGAACATTTTCTCAATAACATGCCCGTATCGCGTTCTACCGTCCCTGTTGTGCTACCTGGTTGCCATGTTTTGGTAAAGTCTCCTTGTGTGAAGGCTTTAATTGGCTGATCCATTGCACACGAGTAAAACGCAATGCATAAACTATCGACACTTGAAACATTGAACACGCACTTTGTGAAGGACCTTTGCTACAAATTTCTCTGTGGGATTTCTTCAATCATCAGCGAGTCATAACCGGCATCCTGTGAGTCTGTTCCCTACCGAAATGGCTACCGCAGAATGCCATCGCAATCACGATTTATGTGATTTATTCAGCATCGCAAGGTCAAGATGATTAATGCGGCTACTATCATCATGTGATTGTAAACCTCAGTCAAGTAGACCGCCACCATAGGGACTGCTGCTTACAGCTTCAGCCATGCCAAGTACTAATTCTACTCGAATTCAAGACTCCTTTCCGCGTGATGCGTTCAAACGGGGATTTAACGGATCAATCAAGATAGATCTATCTCATATCTGCTAATTGCGATACTGCCCCTTGGAGTAAAACCGACCCGGGAAACTCTACATGTCAACAATGTTCTGGTCTATAGAGGCGTTGACATATATAAGAACATGCCAAACAACAACATGCAAATGATCAAGTAGAGCAACGATGAAGCATTATCAACATGTATTGCGCATCGCCATGGATGAGTTAATATTCGCGTTAGATACATAAACGCGTCCCATGTTAACTACAGCCTTAAAGCCACTTTTTTTTTTTTGGCTATTTAGAATTACCTCGGTTAACTGTTCGAAGCAACCTGATTGCCTGTCCCGCGGCGAGCCGCTCCGAGGGCACAGTTGAAATAAGTAAACTCTCGAAGAGGATGTAGATGAACGTCCAGCAAGTCAGAGATATCAGGCCTGCTATTTTATGGCAATACCAAAGTGTTGCATTCTTGACGGACTGCGCGATCATGGCAATGCAGTACCTAGAAAAGCGCATTTAGTACGGCGCGGCGCTGATGTGAGGCTTGCCGTAAGCTTTCCGTGAGATGGTGATATCGGCTTTCCGAATTATCATTCGGTCCGCGATGAAGATCAATCGTACCTCTCCAGAATGGTTAACGATCATTGTAGCAAACACACGAACTTGTCAGTGTTCAATCACTGTATTTTCACCACTTAAATTTTTCAGGACTTGTGTGTTCTGGCAGATGGAAACGTTTGCTAGAGCCAAACTCATTCATCTCTCAGTGTCAGTCGTTGATAGTCACATTACACGAGGCGACGTTTTTGGAAAGGTCGCAACTTCAATACACATGAATTGCACCGCGGTGTGAGATGCACAATAATCTGTTTCGCGAGTTTCTCATGCTCCAGATATTGGTTTTAATCCCTATGTGTACAATGAAGAGTTATGATGTATTACCGTTCGCAGCAGTGACCTCTTCTGCAGCGCGGGCGGCCCGCCTGGCCTTTTTTGCAGCATTGGCAGCTGCTTGCTTCTGTTTTTTGGCTTCGGCTTTTACAACCTATTCCAAATCAGTATTCGGATACTCAGATGAAAACGATGAGACATGCCTTTTCTCCCTCCTCTTTCTTTTTCGCCTCCTCTGCCAATCTCTTCCTTTCCGCTTCTTCTTCAGCCTTCGTCCTGCGCGGCGTGGAGGTACCGGATCCGGCGGTACGCTTCTTTGCTTCCCGAGCCTCTTTTTCTTGTTGCTTAATACGCTTGATACGAGGATCCAAGCTGTTCTCAAGTAGTCATAAAACTTTCAGGCGACAAAAGTTATCCACTATTCATACCTGAGTGCTACATCCACCAACCCACGCAGTTTTGCTGTATCCTCTTTTTTCCTACGTGCACGTTCGGATTTATTCTTTTTTTCAGTGTAACGTTTGTCGTCTCGGCTGGGAAATAATGATCACTACCGAGTAGTCGCCTTGAACACCACTTGGACATACTTGTCACTGCCTTCATTGACTTCCTTGTCCAGCCATTCAAAACTTCTCCAAGAGTCAAAATTATACCAAAAATCATAGAAACCTTCAACTGCCTCCTTCGTTGAGTCAATATGTCCGAGGCCAGGAACAGGTTGTATGCGTGAGAATCGAGAATGTAGGTCAAAAATAGATGTGAAAGTTTTGAAGAAATCAAGTCCTTTGGCCTACCATGGCACTTTGCATTCAATTACTCATGGCGATAAAGCAAGGACCATTTCCTACCTTGAACTCTGCAGCTGTTGGGACGTCTTCTTCTAGTTCTGCAAGTACAGGATCAACGCTGTCGAACTGCCGTCGCTTTTCGGGATGCGTCAAAACCTCATATGCTTTTTGTATGCATTTGAAGAAGGCATCGTCATTTGTATTCTGATGAATGCCAAGGTATGAATATGAATTCGGGGTGACTGTGGAAACTTTCTTGTCTGGATGATGTTTAAGGACTTTCTTGCGATCTTTTTCAATCGTGTCACTACACTGTAACGTTTTAAAATTTAGTGAAACCTACGAGTATGTTTGATTTGCTCTTGGTTTGCTTTGTGTCGCAAATGGGACAGCCCAAGAACGGCATAATAATCGTGTTTCTGTGCGATGGTCCTTCACTAAGATGCAAGCACCGACCCAAAATAAAGCACGTACTTTCCACTCCTTTGGATCAAGGGACAATAACTCTTCCGTTTCTGGTTCATCGCCGACTCCAAGGTCATCTATTCCATTGGTTGCTTCGTTATCAAAAGCCTCTCGACGCTGTTTTTCCGCCTCGAGATGATTGTCGAACGCGTCAAATGAATAACTGTGATGCAGAGAAAGTCGGAGATAGTTTAAGTAAGCAGGCCCAACTGGCAATAGCGAGCGATGACCAGATGGATGAAGCGTTACTGCAAACGACAAGAGGTCAAAGCAATAGTACGGCATCTCAAGTAGAACCTACGAGGATCTTGATTATTTGATATCGCGGATGATTTAGTGCCATAGGATGTAGGAAGAGTAGGAACGATGACGGGAAGGATTTGAGGCGTCGCCATCGTTCCACACAATGGGCTCGTATCACTGATCTAATTTTTTGTCACGCCCGTCACACGCGTCATAGGAGTTGTTGACTTTTGAGGTACGATCGCATAGTAAGAGAACAACAATTCTACAATGAATTTTCCAGCCCAGATACTTGTTACAAGGCATACAAATGCAATTCTGGAATTGGTACCACTGCATATGAAACTCGGCTTCATCTATGATACATACCCGGCCGCACTCAGAGCTTGCATCAGTGGCCCGACCACCGTCTGGTCTGCGGCACCCAGGAGCGCCTTCACATTTTCTGGCCCATGGATTTTGCTGAACTCGACAAGTTGTTGGCCTAGGAACTCTTGGGGATTGCGAATGTGACCGACATAGTCAACCTCAGCGGTTTCAGATGCGGCAAGGCGAGAATACGCTGCTTGGTAGCCGGAAGTCTGTTCCTCGTAGTCTATTTCAGTTAGCCCTGCAAATGTATCATCTGCATTCTTCTCAGGCCTAGAGAGATACTGCGGCTCATTGAACAGTTTGGCGAGAGAAGTAAATGTAGCGGGCCTAACAAGTAGTTGCATTCGACGCCATAGGACAACGATGATAGTAGAAAAACCAACCATGATCGAACGGATGGTTCTTGTATCATGAACTTGCTTTGTGTCAGCATGCGTGTTGTGCCAACAGCCGCAATCTTTCTATCCTTGTGTGGCATCTTGGGAACTTGAGGAGCGATGAAATTTGCCAAGATCTGTGACCACAACCTAGAAAACAGTTAAATGGCTGATTAGAAATAGAGTAATTACACTACGGACTGAGGTTGTATGCTCTCAATTGTTCCGATAACATAGTCAGGAGACAATCCTTCAACATTGATTGCCATTGTGAAGAGTATGAATCTGGCAAAGAGGTATACATAAGAGTCGGTCTTGCTCGACTGCATTCGGGTCAATAACGTCATGATAATGGCTTTAAGGTATTGAGCCAAATCGTTCCTTCGGTCTATTAACAAACTAATTCCGAGAATCGAGCATACACTCACGGGTTAACATATAGCACAACAGCCTGAAGCAGTTCAAAGCCCCAGACATCATTTATTTTACTAGGGATGAGCCGTTGCTGGATAATAGCAAGTACACTAGCAATTTGACCCGACGCGAGCATTCTGGGGCTATCTCGCGCAAGGAATGCGTGCAACAGCCGAACCAGGCCTGGAATGCTACCTTTTTGCTGCCAAACAAGAGGAGTCATGAGGAACGGAAGCATGGAGGAATACTCTGCCGGAAGGCCAGACCGGTCATGCAGTTCAAGCATCTGAGCGAGCACCTGGAAAACATAGGGCACATACTCTGAAGTAATCAGCGACAGCCATGGTAAGGATGACTTGAGGTACGTACGATCCATGTCTTGTTGCAGTATCACAGTAAATGGATCAAACAAGGCCCGCTCAAATGTTGCGAGCGTTTTTGGTGAGCCCGCAACGACGAACCTGAACATATCCATCAAAGTTGAATGTTCAGAGCCACCGTACAAGAAAGTGGCACATACCGCATTAATGCCGAAATGCTTTCGAAGATATATTGATCGAAATTAGGATTCATTGGATTCTTCGATATCACGCTCAGAATGCGCACGAGTCTTCCGAGTATATTTTCATACACAGGTATGAGAGTCTGGCGCGCAGTGACGGTCACACGCATGATACCTGCCAGTACGCCAAGCGGAACAGATGTCAGTTGCATCTATGTTTTGAATTTCGAAGCTGCGGCATACATCTCATCAAATGATCATTTTCGGCCACCTTTTCTGCGGAGCCTGCCAACTCAATTTTTGAGAGTAAAACATCCATCAACCTTGGTGCACTATCGTGGATGTCTGCTTGTGCGAATCTGAGTGACGACTGACATATTAGTTGAGCTGAGGCCTGGAGGCATGGTCCGCTTACAGAAGAGCGTTCCCTTGTTTGATGGAAAGCACTCGGTCAATGGTGATAGCCGCGTAAGTACAGATAACGTAATTGTGATATTCCAGGTGTTGCGTGAGCAGCGGCAACACGGAGAGAAGTTGTGGTTTTGTTAGCTAGATATTGAGGGGTTGATTCATGCGCGCGAAATAAATCAAACGATAGCATACCTGATTCCGAAATGTATACAAGTACCGGATAGCATCAATTTGGAGGATGGGATGAACTTCGCCCTGCGCAGCTTGCAGATCTTGTAGTACATGGTCAGAGAAGAACTTGACGACGTCTATTAGTGTATTGACAGATGTCACACCGTGCTAACAGTAGGTACCAGGTCAAATTATGCATGTCGGAAACAGAATGTAGGTACCAACCTTGATTGTGAAACCTCGGGTGGCTACTGCATTTAGAAGGTAGATGGCAGAATCCTTCGCCTTCCAACCCTCACCAGCTATACTTTTATCTTTTTCATACATTTGGAGTCCTTGCTTAATCCATTCTCCCACGATCTCCGTCGTATGCACTTCATGACCACTTCCAACGAGAGCTTGTAATACATCTGCCGCGGCCTGTCGACGAGTTGTAATGTCTGCACCTGCACCGGTAGATCCAGCAAGAGGCAAGGCAAGATCAAGACGAATGTATTCAAGCGGATCATCTTCAAACAGCTCGAGGTCATGTGCACGTAAAGAGACGTTCGGAACTACCACATATTGCACAAGGGACGCGATTGTATCCCTGGAAGCAAATAAAGCCTTGTATTGACCAGATCGAATCGCAGTAGATATGAAACGAAGGGCCTGTGATACAAGCTAATACATAACGTCAGATCATGCATTTTGACATCATTTCAATACCTACAGGATCATCCGAGATATCCGGAAGCTTGTTAGAGCCGATCAATAACCAGACACGTTCTACAAGTGTCTCGACCGCAGGAGAACGTTGTAGCTGGTCTGGATATAGTTTTAGAAAGAGCTAGAGACAATTTACTTGAGAAACCTCGAGGCGGACACCATTCTTCACGTACTTCTGCTATCTCCAAAGTGCCTGTCTTAATCTGCGCGGGTAGCGAGGGACTTATACTGTCAGTCTATAGATCCCGTAAGACATCTTCATCGGTAATGATAATAGTATATTTACATCGTCTTTCAGTTGCTCAGGTTCCCAGCTGAGGAATACTGGAAACCAGCCGGTTGTTGACCCAAAGAATTCGTCATAAGAGTCTTCGATGGCAGGAGGAAGATCTTGACAAGTGAAGTCATAGAAAATATCGACAAGCGAAACCATATTGCGAGACAAAAGAACATAATCATCTTTTGAAGTTGTTAAAGCAGGGTTGGACGGAATTGTCAACAGAAGAGCGACTGTCTGCCTAAAGAGTTGCAAATACGGCGTCATAAATTTCGATATGACAAGGTTTATCTCAGAATAGAGTCTGTCTGAACGGACTTGAGATCGCCAAGGTCGAAATATAGAATGTGCAGTCTGAAAAACTCCGAGATTAACGTTGTAATCTGTCGCCGAGAGCGATGCCACAAGTTGCTACAATGTCTGGAGAATAAGTTATCGTTGAGCAGATGTAGCCCAGACATACATCGATCAAATCAGGCCACTTGTCAGGAAAGTCAAGTTCAGCAATAAGGGAAATGGCTTCTGCAACTTGCACTCGTATGGTGACATCCGATGGTTTACACAGAGCTAACATTGCGGGCACCAAGTCTTGCCGTAAGCTCGTCTTATCTTGTTCAACAAGTGGCTGATCTTCCTGCTCAACGATGATATTCTCAGGCAAAATACTGAGAGATAATAAGTGGTAATCACCTCTTCCCATCGTAACTTTGCAATGTTTTTTAAATATACACTCGCGGACAGTCTGACAGTCGACTGTTGGGACGCATCACGGATGAGGCGGAGCAGATCCGAGAGGAAGCCTCGCCGGGTACTCAGACTGTTAAGTTCCTGTTCTGCTTTCTTCTGTGTCCTTGGATCAAGGAGAGCGACGAGGATCGGGGCCAAGTTACTCATGCTGAAATCTCACCAAAGTGTGTGCACTCGAAGGACCGCGATCCGAGTCGAGTCGCGCGCGTTTGTTTGGCTCCAGCGTGGATGAGTAAACATTCCGAAATAATGCAATACCACACTCTAACAAGACGCGACTGGTTATCTCGACAAGTTCCTACTGTTAAAAAGGTATCTATCCGACTTGTATTGAATACAACATATATATATGTATAAGATAAACATTGCACAGCTGCAGCTCGGTGTCTAAATCAAAGCATCGGTGTCGTGCAGCAGTGATAGCAGGGTCTTTGATCTGTACGTGTGACCAACATTTGTGCTGGCCTCAGCCTCAAAGCAAATACTGAGCAAGCGATGGCAGCCACTCTCTTGACTGCACTTACCACTGCTTACAGGTCGATGCACAGTCGTGACACGGTATCTTGTGCGATGAGCTATAGCGGCAGTGGCCTGATCCACAGTCAACCTTAACTGTCGTAGTCAGCATAGAGCCGTGCATATCATTGAATGTCACCTACCCTGCGATCCAAGAAAGGTGCTTCGTGACCACAAATGTGTCTCTTGCATTGAACTTCACGGTAGCACATACTGGCAAGGTGTGCGTAGGCTCTAGGAGAGAATCAATCAGCTATGCAAGCTGCAGAGTGATCAAGCAGTTTCCTTCACCTGTTGGGGAGAGGAGAATACTGCGCCTCCCATTGCCAATCGGGGCCCCTTTTAAATGTGAAAACTCAATGTAACAGAGACGACGAGGGATGGGTGCAACACCTAAAGGGAAGAACTGAAAGCTGTGACGATACCGACTAAAACTTGGCCCTGTAAGCGAGTACATAGCGCCCACATTTAGTCTCAAGAGGGAAGTCAGTAGCTTGCGGAAATGAAGCTAAACTGCTGATAGTCTACTTCGAGCACCCTTCGCATCACTCCGCGCACCCGATCAGGACTTAGATTGTGTAGGATTTATACGCCATACCTCGTCGCCCCATGTTGGCAGCAGATCAACTCACGTACACCGACAACTCCCGTGGGGACCAAGCACGAAAAGATCGAAGCCAGAGCAAATAGATAACTGCCTTTGAACAATGTCTGCCAAGGATAGAATGCTAGATCTCGGTGTTGCTGTCGGCATATCCAGTGCAGAGAACTGAGGAACGGACGAAAAGGTCAGAGAGAACGGTAAAACTCTGTGAAATTTACCATCACGCAACCAGCATCTCCCGCCCGTCAAAGTTGTTTGTGTCGGACTTAAATCCTACCCACCTACTAAGCCTAAGACATATCTGGGCTTTACCTTCATTATCTTGATGTTGATGTCGCTGCAATATACTAAATCTGGAAAGGCGCCAAAATAGGTGCGCATATGACGTTCATTGTTGAGAACTGTGCCACTGGGACAGTGCGGCAAAGTTCAAGCTAGAAGCAACACAGGCGCTTGAACCGGTAACATCACCAACCACGAATCCCGATGGATCCTAAGCAAGGTTTTCACTCGGGCTTTCAAGCGGTGTCATCGTCTGTGCAAATCTCGGGGACGGTGGGTCCCGAACAGAATTTGATCCGTAGATGTGTGCGATGTGGTGTTGGGCAGGAATGATATCGTTTATTTGATTTATCGCATGAAAGGGAATATGTACTACTTGCCTTCCCCCATCCAAAACGCGTGGTTCCACCAATCGCCACAGAACTTTGCTGGACGAACTTTTCTTCCACCTGAGTTAGGTGGGGAAGACCGCTCCAGATACCACAATTCAGTAATGCCCGCGGACACCAAATACTCCTTCACTAAATTATAATCAAGTCCGACAGTGTGCGGTCCGTGAGAATCATCGGACAAGGCAAAGCGTCCGCCAGCCTGATAAATGAGCTACGCTTTCATGTATCATTGCCAGAGTTCCCTAATGGAGTTACTGTTCTTGCCTTTATGACATCCCTTCCCGGATACGCAGTTTCCCACCGCTTCCTGAATGCAGCGGTGTTGACTTCGAACAAAGCGCCATAGTCGTTGGCAAATCTAATGTTTCTCTTGAGCTTCTCTAGCGCCCGAGGAAAATCTGCGAAACACAGTTCAGGCCTGTAGAGACGACAGAGGTCGATATGTCCCACGATCTCTGGACGAAATCGTCGAAGAACTTCGTATTGTGCATCAAAGTATGTCATCAGGAGTGCCTCCTGTGCTTTTCCATCGTCTTCCTTGCCTAGACTACCCAGGGCTTCCTGGTAGGTATCGATATCAAAATCGATGGCAATGCCATTGACGTGATGTATTGAGCCAATAAGATATTCAATTCGATGATTGAAAACGTGAAGAAGGCTTTCTAGCCGATCAAGATCTAGCTCAGTGATATATTCTGTTTCCAGTCCAATTAACAGGTCGATTTGATCTGCGTAGAGGATTTTGAGGCGGTGTGCCTCCTCAACGAAGTTATGAAACTGATCTGCTAACGTGTCTAGTGATATATTTTCCTGTGCGAAGGTGCGTTAACTCTGATCATCCAGTTTACATGAACAAATCCTATTACCTCTTCTGGGTATAGATCCGACAATCTATAACGGGGGACATGCTCTGTGAGGCCATACACCTGGAATCCTCGACGAATTGCAGCGAGTACGACTTCTTCCAGAGTTCCAGACGCATGTTTGCAAAACTGGCCAGAGTGGGAGTGGTGGCTATGAGGCATGAAGGCAATTTATTAGATTAGATAAGCCGTGGTGTCGGCTGTAGTTCGTCTTGCATACCACAACCGAGGTCCACAACAAAAGCCAATGACACATTTGAATGACCGTGAACTAATAACAGCGATTCCAAGCAGTGGTTGAACAAATTAATTATACAGACTATGCAATGTAACAATTATAAACCTCTATGCTTCAATTCCCGTGACAACCGCCAGCAAAGGACGCAGGCAATGGCAGCAGCGACTCCACCCAACCTGACCATACATGGTGTTACAACAATTTTCCGTTACAAGCAAGTAGACTGACCTGAATATATAGACGACAGAATTAGAATTCCCGCTGTCCTGGTTCTTCATGTCGTCCCCTTCTCGAGACAGCAAATCTGCTAGGAAGCTACGCACGAGCCCTGGGACATCTGCACTCATACTCATATTAATCACTGTCCCATTCGTCGGTGCCCCAGGGGCACCGCCTGCTCCATGTGCAGCACCATGGTGAGTAGGGAGGACGCTTTTATTGGGATCAAAGATGGCGAAGATGATGGCGGAAAGGCCAGTAACAAGGAACTGCGGTATGACGATAAAAACATTGTGGATGCCCTGACAGTCGCAGATTGTATCAACCTCTGCGTGAAGACGTGACTGGACGACGTACTAATATTATTCCTGCTTTAGAACTAAGATCTCCGTTGCGCCTATTTTCACCCGTAGGCTCTCGGTTGTCTTCGCTCCCACCCGCTGAATGATCGTGGTCGCCGACGTCGAGGTGGCTAATTCGAGCTGCGGAAGTGCCAAGTGCCTTTGAGTGGCGAATGTCCTCTGCCTGTTCGTCCACTTCATCTTCAGAATCTTCTTCGATTCCTGGCAAAAACACCTCCCGCTCTCCGTCAGCACTATCTCTTGTCCTACTATCCAGTAAACTTATTGTTGAAGGAATATTTCCGGAAGCGTGCTCTGTGAGGATCGCTTCGCCCAACTAAGGCAAAACTCGAGGTTAGTTCTTGTCCAGGAAAATAATTGTTGCTCACCAAGGAAAAAGGGGCCCACTGGGTGATAGCCCAAGAGAAGCCCGTGATTGTTATCAACATCGTTGCCCCAAAAACGCTTGAGGTTAAACTACAAGCGGATCAATCACACTTGGGCCATATAGGCAACAGCATAGGCACGCAAGACTCACAAGGTTCCAAACATACATAGAGAAATGACAAGATGGCTGAATGCCCATAAGCTAGCCAAATGAAACTGCCATCCCTGTGGCACGCGTAACGAAGACGATATTTTTGCGAGAAATGCCCGCCACGTGTGACGTCCAGTCTCCACGCCAGAGGGGCCATAATTTCCATTCGTCTCCGTGCTGTCAGTAGCGCTGCCCAGATACCTTCTCCCCGGTGGTTTGATTCTCCTTTCACTAGGAGAGTCGAGTTCCCGCGCGGCTTCAGAGACAAAATATGGGAGCACCACATTACCAATGAGTGATACTAAGGAAGAGCAAAAAAGTGCACGAGAGCCCGAGCGGGTAGCCTCTGCATTAAGTGTAATCTGATCTTCATCAGATAACGGTGATGTAGCGGAAGCGAAAAAAGCACGTTTGTACAGATCACCGATGTAAATCGTTGTGTAGAAAAGTATTGGAAACCATGAGAGCCACGCACTGGTCTAATGTCAGTATCCATAAGTCATTGACGATCAACAATTACGCACAAAAATTGAATGATGCACTAGCGCCATGGGCGATTCAATACAGTCATAGAATGAGACACAAAGTGAGACTCACAATCTTTCTGATCACAGGTGGTAGCGTTAACATGCCATGCCATATGTCCCTCAATTCCTTGGAGAAACTTTTCTTTTCTATGTTTGAGCTATCATCTTTTAACAGTATTTTTTCCTTAACCAGCATCGCCATCGTAATGTGTCCTGCAAAAAGAAGTAGAGATACGACAACAGAGAGAACTTCCAGTTGCGATTTTCCGAGGAAGGGTAGAATGTCTGGCAGGTTAATATTGCCTCTGGTAGCTAGGAGATAAACTGGGCTGTCGGAAATCGATTCAAATACGTACACGAAGAATCCAATGACACTGCCAATACCAAGCATACGTGCAGCCCAAGCATTGCCTGCAGGTTGCGCAGACGGAGGAATGGTGTCAATGAGCAATGCGCGGTCAACAGCCTGAACTGATTATGACATTGTAGAGCTCAGATAGTATTTGAACAACATCCACTTACCAGCGTTGATAGAAAAATCTATTAGATATATGGCTAGGACAGCGAGCCAGATGGTCAAGATGTCATTCTGCCTAGGCTTAGATGGCGGTGATACGATAGGTAATATAGAGGAAATTCTTACAGCATCGTTGTTCCATCCAGTAAATATTGACGCTATGGGCCGCGTGAACCCTAACAACAGCATCGCAAGCATGCAGATGGTGGTCCCCAGGAGCATGTAAGGCCTACGCCGCCCAAAACGGGAAGTTGAATTGTCAGCCAGAACGCCTTCAATATCCTCAGAACAACAATCAAAATGCGAAAGAATGCAACGCACCAATCAGAGGTTGCATGATCAAACCAGACAACGGCCCTGCCAGGAATACAACAGCCATACTTGACTTTGAGAGGCCGAGGGACAACAGGTACGGAGAAGCTGGCAGCAAGAACCTCAGCCGCATAGATGATGAGCTGTGGTTTACTAACCATAGGACATTTCAACACTCCAAAAAACCTGGACTCCTAAAAGACCAACTGTCAAAGCTGGTAGATGTGCCCATGGAGGACCAAGAATTCGTGATACGCCCTTGAATCTTTGAGGGCCATTTCCTTGTTCCAAAGATACTGCTACGAAGCCCGTCATGGAGCCTCGACCTAATCTGTTGTTTGTTTAGAGTTGTCGAATATAATGCCCCGCACAGACTTTGGGAGCCTGAGTCCTAAGTTCGCCAGCGGCTGAAATTGAAGTGTCAGGCACGTGACAATATCGCGGCCAACAAGTATTTTGTTGCACATAACCTCCTTGCTTCCAGACCCAAGGTATATGGGGTTTTGAAGGAAAGTAATCACTATGTCTTACACAAAGACACGTACTGTTAGTTCAGTATTCAATATTCAATACTCAATGGACACCTCGGCGACTCCTCGCTTCGCAGCTGCTTATGTAATCTATATAATCCTGGCTTCAGGCTGCTCCATCGTCGTTTTACTTGTACTTTCTTCTTGAAATGTCTCTTGACGAATGTATTGCAGTAAAGTCTTCTCTTCTCTCAGCTGAAAGAGCGAAATATTAACTTGAGCTACTAGAAGCACGACTGGTTTACTGCTCTTCTGACATTTGGCCTTTGTTGTGGTCTTGTCATTTCATATGTGCCTCAGGTATGGTTTATCCTCTGCGGGAGCCAAAGTTGGTTTTGGATAACTCACGTATAATGCATTAGCATTATCGTATTATAAGTACTGGAACGTCTGTGGGGCTTAGCCCATGGTTCTTGCTCCTTGGAAGCACATCGGCTGCGGCTGGGATGCTCAATATGTAAGAACTCGTTATGTTCGGGTTCTTGGCTGATTGGTGACAGGGTAACGCTGCAATGGCACATCGTGAGGTGTTGTCGCGTCCTGGTTTGTGCTTAGTGTTTGTTTGACGCGCTCATCATCTCGAGCCTCCATCCGTTAGCCGCTGGGCAGCTGCGTGGAAATGTCTGCTGGTATCATACAAGTCGGGCTACAATGGTTAATGTTCACCATGATGTGCGTAACGGTATGCGACAGATTCTGGATCCCTTTGACGAAAGATTGTTTTGCATTCAGACTGGTGCTTTACATGATCTATTACCCACATGCGCTCAGATATGGGGGGAGTGCATATGACTATGCTACACTGGCTCCGCCCAGCAGTAAAGTAGCGGTAAGGAAGGGAGATGAATGGCGGACATCAATCATACTTGCGTGGACGGTTGCAGTACACTTGTGCGTAAATAATACAAATTCTGCACTGAAACGGCCTCACGCAGTTACAGCACCATTATTTGCATCATTACAATCTACCTGCTGTCCACGAGGCCGGTTTCTCCGTCACCAGCCGATCCTTTGCCCCCTCTGGTCTCCTCATGGGCGACGTTACTCGGAGTCTCCTCTGCGATACTGGCAGCAATCCAATACGCGCCGCAGCTGGTTTATACATATCAGACCAAGTTGGTCGGTGCGCTCAGCATACCCATGATGCTGATCCAAACACCGGGTGCTGTTCTTATGGTGTTAAGCATTGCATTGAGGTACGAGTACTTTTGCAAAGGGACAGGATGCAGGTCTAATTGGGATCCACAATAGACCTGGGACTAATTGGACAAGTTATGTACAACGACGTGTTCACGCTGCTTTCTCTTACTGACAAGCTCAACGCACGCAGGTTGGATCACATTCGCCGTTGCAGGAATCATGCAAGGCAGTTTGCTGACAATGTGTCTCGTTTGGAAAGTTCGACAGCGCCGACTTGGAGTGGATGACTTTGGTCGAGCCATTGGGGTCTCAGCGCCAGCCTCCGAGACGGAGGATTCGGCTCATGTTGCGTCTCAGGGCACTGCTAGCGAAGTCACTTCCTTGTTGAGGCCTGGGAATACTTAGATGGCTATAATTTTTGATCTTGGAGTACAGTGTGTTGGACGGTATTAATTATATGCATTTGGGTTGCAGCCTGGCACGTGTTACGTAATGAAGCACGCGTCTGAACATGAGGAGAGAGACTGCTAGAGGCAGGTTGGCTCATGGCACTGAGCATCGCCGGCTTGCTCTCCTCCACGCTTCACTTCGTGCTGGCACGCCCTTCTTCTGCCTCTGCTCTCGTTCTGTAAGCTTGTTTTCCATCTTAAATTCTCTCCTTGACCTCTTCTCAGTCCTCCAGTCATGCCTGCTCTCCCCTTCATCCCTTTTCTCGCATATACCTTGATTCTTTCCGCCTTTTCTTATCTTTCAGCTCGCATTCTCAAGCACTTCAACTTCAGTCCCAATCTGCTCGCTTTTCTGCGTCGCAAAGGCCGTATAACACCCCTTGCCATCACCAATTCGCATGAACTCTTGCCAACTTCCGCGGCAGGGCCTTTGCCCACACCTTTAATCGGTGTATATGCAGACTCCAGCAACGTCTCTCTTGCTCGTTCTACGAGCCTCGATGCGCTTCCTGTATCCCCTCCTCATCTTATCTCTCCAGCATCGTCCCCTCCTCCTCAGTCGCAACAACGTCGTGTGACCAACCCTCCCTTCGCATCATTCTCGATTCTCAGACCAACCGTATATCGTCATAAGCACAAGCGCAGTCGCTCCCTCGGTGTATCAATTACCCGTCCTCAAGCTTGGCCATTACAATTTCCGCCTTCTCCTCCGGCGCAACAGAGCACTATTAATAATGTGACGCATGACAGAAACGACGAGGACGATATACCCCTCGCGTTCTTCACGCAGAATTCAAGTCTGGTTGCCCAAACACGAGCTCAATCAAGGTCGCTCTTTCATTCTCATCCACTCTCATATACACCTGCCCCTGTGCTTAATGAACCATCCATTTCTGCGCCAATTGTTCCGTCAACTGATTATCACCTACAACCATCGAATCATGGGCCACTGATTGATGTCTCTGATTCGCCCTCCAGCCCGTCGACTTCATCTGGTTATCATAGTTCCCCTCTTGCCAGCCTGTCTTCCTCTAGTTCCGGTCTCCCTCCTCACTCTTATTCGTCCTCTTCAGATTCATATGCTGGAAGTTCATCTCAATCAACCCAAAACTCCGATATAGGTGCTCAACGTGTGGGTGGAATCGATGGTTTCGCTTATGACTGGGGTTTCTATGGTGCCAAGTATGCTGGTGAACGTTATGCTTCAGTCGATGATCACTCTGATCAAAAGCTACTTAACCCAGTACACTCCATCCCCAACGGCACAGCTGGTTTAGTTGCCACGGTTCAGGGTGCTACTACGGCACAAGAATATTCAGATTCTGAGTGTCGCGACAAGTACAAGCAGTCGAAAGACCCGCTCAGAATCTATGCCTATGAACCATCAGAGGACGCGCTCGTCGGTACTCCCAACTCATCCACCCTTATTCAGTGGGATACAATCGATACAAAAGACGTGGGTTCTTCGAGTGCCGTCTGTACTCGCGATGAAACAGTCCAGGCAGCGTTCGCCAACGCTCCGAAGCAGCCGCCTCCACCACCAGTGTTGCTTCCCGCTCTGATTACCGGGAATGGAATCAATGAAGTATCATTATCTGATACTCATGATTGGAGTGCCACTATATTGCCGTCGAAAGGGTCTGATGTAGCTGAGACAATACCGAGGGAAAACGATAGCGATATTCAAACTGTGAAAGATGACGCTCAGCTGGACATCAGGCGGAATGAAGATCTGTGGTGCCACTCGATTACTCCGATTTCGCTTCCGCCGCCACTTGTCATTGTGGAACATATTGAACCAGTGGACCAACTGTTCGTTAAGATCGAAACAAACAACAATTCTGTTGGAGATAAGGGAATGCATTCTGTGAAGGAGGAATTACCTTTGTCTCCCTGCTCTCCTCCTTCCCAAACTCCAACGCCTCCAGCGTCACCCCCGCTCCTCCCTTTACTGAGTCTAAGGAGTTCTTCAGGCAATGAGAAGGTCAATTTGAGGGAGGCAAACCCCTCGTCTCCTCTAGAGGCGAAATCACATGACGTACGCGAGCAGGTGGCAGAGAAGTCAGTTATACTGCATCTCGAAGAATTTGAAGATGAAGACGATCACACGATGGGAGAACAACAATGTGGAAAGGTTAACAATACTCACGCAGAGTCAACGGAAGTTTTACTCGACCGAGATTCAGCTGAAAGTAATGTCGACGTGAGGGAAGATACCAGTACAGCATGTGCGGGGGAAAATGACTTCAAATCGACAGAGCCAACGCGTCCAGCATGGTCCATTCGTGCTGCTGATGCTCCATCGCTTGGCCTGAGTGTTGCGCGAGCTGCCGAGGTTCATGAAAAGGTCTCATGGCCAAAGCAATCGAAGAATAAGGAAGCGGATAATGGGGTGGAAGGTAACAAGCAGGTGGAGGAAAAATCAACTACGCGAAATGCCATCGTCGAAGAGAGTGATGCAGAGGTCGTGCCTGTGGAAACTGGCGTTGACAAGTTTGACGACCCAACGTCAGATTCATCCTCGTTCCCAGCACCTTTGCGGGAGCCAACCCTTGGATCAAGGTCATCTTTACCAGGATCATTCCCTGAACTTGAGCCAGAACCATCTATCCTACAGCCGTCTTTGACAGATTCTACATCAATCACCGCTGTAACTCTGACGCCCGAAATATCCCGTGTAGTTCGTAATCGGCAAAGTGCTATGAGGGGACTCCCAATAGAAATCGCCTTGGCTATGCAAATGCGACCTGGGCTTGGCGTCGGGGCAGATCCTGCATGGATGGTACGATATCTTATGGCGGTATTCGGTTGGTTCGCCATTATGATCGCTGGTAGAGGTGGTGACGTTGACGTTTATGCTTTATGAGAAAGGTACAGGTTTCGCCATTGAATCTGTAAGGCCTGTCATGACTTTTAACGAATTTCCGTGGTATAAATTACCAATGTCAAGGACCCTGTTCCGGATTTCCATCATACAACTATTGTAGCCTCTTGTTCATGAACCTCTCTCCCCCTCTGTGTATTCGCTATCTTATGCATTTTACTGATATACACAACACATACACTTAATCACATGTCTCACCATACAACTTCACAGCACCCAAGGCAGGCGCCATACATCACAATGTAGCTACCTGGTTATACAACGCGTAATCGACTAAAAGACAGTACCGTCGCTGTCAATCTCAATTGGAGGTCCGCCAGTTGCAGGCCTTCGAACTTTGGCTATTTCACGACCTCCCTTCCACGTCGCCCCTTCCAGCACCTGAGCTAGGGTCAGCTGAACCGTTGTCAATCCAAGCGACTGTCGGATCGCAGACGCAATACGATCACTTTACAAAACATAGAGAAACATCTAGATGGCCAATACTAAGAACTGGTTACTTACAGTCCGATCACGGTCAGAGCGCGCCATTCAACTATCGCAGGGTGTGATGGCTGGGCACGAGGGATGCCCGTCACACCATCAACAGGCAGGGAATTCGGCTTCAGCGTTATGACGTCGAAGTCGATTAACAGGCCACCTAGGGGTGGTGTCACTCGCGGAAGCTAAAAGATCTGGAGTGCTCAGCACCGTTGCGATATTCGGGCAAGCCTGTCATGGCTTCTTTCCCTTCCAAGCGCCAACTCAACGTTTTTTCAAGAACTTCAATCATGCTATATGCAACCCATTGAGTCAATTTATGGAATGGCACGAGGTCATCACCGTCTAGGTTGCGCTGATTTAATGCAAGATAACGGGATGGATATGCGAAGGTCACAACCTTTCTGGTCAGGAGAAGTTTGCCCTAAGGCCGGACATGGCCAGACATCTCCAAGAGATTTCCCTTGCAATACGATACGAGATGGCCATATTGGATTGAGTCCATCAATTAGGGCGGTCCAGAGGGCGACAACAGGGACAACAGTCATGCCATCTTCGTAACGGGATTTAGACTCCAGATAGTCTGAGGCAACATAAGTCAGGAGATGAGTAGAAATCACGAATTAATACCGATGATATATCCTGGTCTGGCAGATGGACCAAAGTACTCAGGATTGGCGTTGAGGGCCATACCAAGATTACGGAGTAAGTTAGTGCGACCTTCGACACCAGTCATTGGGTTCGACTCGTCAACTTGCATGGAATTCGCTACTTTCTCGAGAGTAATGGCAGATAGCCCCTTCGCTGTATAACAGCCATGCGTCGCTCGGCTTCTCATAAATGATATCTGTGATTGACATACCATCTGCTTGGTAGGGTTGAGCCGGATTCCCGGAAAACAAGCCTGCTTCAAACATATGGACGCTAGCAACGCCCAAACCTTCTGAACGAGAAAAAACCCTGCCAGAAGCGGCTTCCGCGTATTTCCATACATTACCTGCACCGGCGTCGAGTAAAACAGATACAACAGTGAGGTCAATGAGCCGTCGCGCCCTTTCTTTGACATCAACATCGCTCCACTTCTGGAGTAGAGGCTCAACGCGGGGAAATCCAGAATCAAGGTGACGCCAGCGTCCATGTGGTTTAATCTAAAATACAGTGGAAAGGGAATGTCCTAATGACAAGTATTACTTGATCGACTGACTGTCGTGAGATCGGATCCATAATCGCGCTACTCCAACGTATTGATCATATCACTCGTAAGTGTATCTCATGTTGTGCGCACCTTCAAAAGCTCGAGGCAAAAAGCAGTCACATCTTTCTCTTTCTCTGGGTTATAGGTGAAGTACTGCAGTTTACCAGCCTGTGCAAGTTCAAATACACGAGAGCAACGCTCCCTGATGGCGGGTAATGTTCTAAGATAATCGGCTGTCTTAGTGTTGGCATTCATGGCGTGGTGGAGGACAAGGAGATCGAAGTGTAGGTAGATATATGCGTGCTCAGATATTCGGTCGGAGATGGAACTAAAATGGATAAGGGATGCGGTCACGTGACATTCAGTTGGAAGCCTTCATGGGGTTCAAACTGAGGTTGAACCGCGTGTTTTCCTATCCTGCAGCATGTTTATGAACCAGCCTAAAACCCCAGCGCGTAGCCGCACGCGCTCAGAGGCAAAAACACCTTTAACACCTTCAATTCTTACTGGGTTGAACAACCTTTCCCTTGTTTCATCCCCTACCAAACGACCGGGCCCACGCACAAAGACCAAGTCCTCATCTGGTCCTTACGATCTTACGAATCCATTTATTGCTCCTCCTTCCTTTAAGCAGCCCTCACGTCCGTCTTCTCCTATCAAACGGACAACATCTAGTGGCATTCCACTGTCCGAATCGTTTCAGCGTCAGGCAAGCAATGGCGTAATTCGCAAAGGCGGTGTAGAGAGCAGACTTGACGTTGTCACTCGCGACTACCTTCCACCACCCAAACCTGAGATAAAGCGGTCCAAATCGACACCAGCTGTTGTAAGTCCACCATGTCTGCTGTCGAATTTTTGTTTATGTTGCCGTATCAGAATAGGATAGGGAGTGACAAAAGAGACAGATTTATTACCAACCGAGATCCTTCAGCGGCAAATATTGATTTACATGCGGTTGCTTCAACCCTTGAGCATCTCTCAAATGCTCCCTCTTCTTCCTCTTTAACATCAAATACTGTGAACTATTCTCCAGGCCATACGGCGAGACTTGCAGCGGCTACGGGCGTTCCACTTAATCGAAGAATCCTGGGGTATCATGAGCAACCCCCCTCTGCATCTTCCTCAACGGTAACAATGGCGGCTGATACAGCCCTTGCTCAACAGCGCGAGTTTGCGCGACCCCTATATGCGCCTCGGCCTGGTTCACTTCCGAATTCCTCAGGCAGCACGACGTCCAAGGCGCGCAAAATCCCAACACAACCTGAGCGGGTTTTGGATGCGCCAGGACTTGTGGATGATTTTTACCTCAATCTTCTATCGTGGTCCGCACAGAACACTGTTGCGGTAGCACTAGAGGGGGCCACATATATCTGGCGTGCAGATACAGGGACTGTTTCTCAGTTGGGGGATGTTTCTGCCATGGGAACGTTCGTATCCAGCGTCGATTTTTCCAATGACGGCACATTTCTGGGCGTTGGCTTAGGAACAGGTGAGGTTGAGTTGTGGGATGCGGAAACAGGGCAAAAGTTGCGAACAATGGGGGGTCATCAAGCTCAAGTGGCAGCGTTGTCCTGGCACAACCACGTTTTGTCTAGTGGTTGTGGCGATGGAAGTATCTGGCATCACGATGTCAGGGTGTCAAGGCATAAAGTAATGGAACTTCTGGGACACACTGGTGAAGTGTGTGGTCTGACATGGCGTTCGGACGGGGAACTACTAGCTAGTGGTGGAAACGACAACGTGGTGAATATTTGGGACGGCCGGGTGGGCGATGTCAACGGCGCTGACAGTGCGAGAGGTAGCGCCAAATGGACCAAGCGGAATCACACGGCTGCAGTAAAAGCTTTGGCTTGGTGTCCTTGGCACCCTGCACTTCTGGCATCTGGCGGGGGTACCAATGACGCCACCATCAACGTCTGGAACAGCACGACGGGGGCTCGGTTGCATACTATCAAGACGCCGTCTCAGATAACGTCCCTAATATTCGCCCCGCACAAGAAGGAGCTTTTGAGCACGCATGGTTATCCCACCAATGCGATCATGATACATGCCTACCCCAGTATGGAGCGAGTAGCGGAGATACGAGATGCGCATGACTCGAGGGTATTGTACTCGTGCGTGAATCCTGCAGGAGATGTGGTATGCACCGGAGCAGGAGATGAGAATCTGAAGTTCTGGAGGGTCTGGGATGCTGCGGCTGAAGCAGCGGCGAAGAAGAGGAAGGGAACTGTGGATGAACTAGGGGGCGGAGTGAGAAACACGACGAGGGGTGGTATCTTGAGTATTCGCTGAGACCGTATGCTTTCGAATGTCAGACCAGCTATGGTTAGGGTTAGAGCTAGACTCTGTCTCACCACAACCATGACCATGACGTCCAACAGTGGCGTTTCTAATGAGCTTGCCATGTACCCTCCGCCTCCCACGGCCAAGACCAACGACATTCATCCTGTTGCGGAACAACCAGCTGCAATGGCTGGCATGACGGTGTCCGGGGAGAGTCATGAGCGGGAGCAAAAGGCAGCGAGATTGCGGGGTGGCTGTATCCCCTGTCCAGTAAGTCGAGAGCGGTGTATCTGGAGTGATTGAATGCGCAGTTAAATCAATGGTGCGGACAGAATGGCGGGTTTTGCTTTATTATACCGTTACCGTGCTGTTGCTGAACGAGGGGGGGGGAGGTGTAGTAGAATAATGGACTTATTTGATTTTGATTTGATTTTGATTCTGACTTGATTTCTTGTAACCTTACCAATGGACAAATTCGCCACCCTTGAACCAGTCAGACTATATGCCTCTGCTGCCTCTTCCCGCTTCTTGTCTCGCTCAGCGTCCCTCACCGCGACTATCCAAAGCGCTCTCTTAGGCCGCCTTCCAACGGACCTCCATCTCCTGATTCTTCAGCATCTCCCCCTCCCAGATATCCCTGCCTATGCACTCTCCTCGCGTGCGACTTCAAAGCTTGTTCAGAATGATAGCATCTGGAAAACACGATGGGATGCACTGTCGGTCGAGAAATTGTCACTTGCTTCCGTCCTGGACGATCTTGAGTCAAAGCCCGTTCATAAGGAACCCGCTCAAGACGATGATTTCGGCGACTTTGCCTCTGGTGACGCTGTCGGGGACTTTGCTCCCCCTACCTCACTCTCCTTTGCCTTCCCTCCCGTATCCTTATCATCCTCACTCAAGGATACCTCTAGAGCAAAATTCCAGCGTGCACATGTATTGCTTCGCAAATTGCTTCCAGCACTCTCCGCTCCACCTCATCTCATCCTATCAAACTTCTCTGACCTGCTTCCACCCCCATGTCGGTCTCTGAGACAACAAGCTCGCACTCTCAGACTCTTGTATCTCTATCTGGGCCCACGCGTTCAGCCTGTCCGTCGTTCGTCCGAGCTCTGTCTGATTCTGAGATCTGCCATGGATAGATTTGATGCCAATCTGCTCGCGGCATTCGACGTAGCAGATGGCAAGGGCGACGAAGCTGCCATGAGAGAAACCGCAGAAAGCAGTTGGGAAATCTGGGAAGGTATTCATGCTCTTGATGGATTGGCTTCTTCCAGTATAGTCAATGACTGGGAAATGGGAAAAGTATGGGCAGAAAAGAGAGAGATATTCTATGAGCACGACCAATGGAAGGCCTTGGATAACTTCACGCAAGTGTCACGTTGAAAACCAATTATTATACTTCTGACTCTCCCTCAGAAAAGATGATCAGTTAGACTTTGATGCAATGGATGAGTTCATGTCGGCAGTACTAGCATCCGTAACCGAACATGGATCGCGCGCTGTCCGCGTCTTTCCACCCGCCTCTCAGGTTCTTTTGTCTTTTGCAGATCGTCTCGCCAACGAAGTGGTGCATCTAGACAAATCTTCTTTATCTCTCTTCCTTCTAACCTGTTTCTAATGTAGGTTGGAGAGTACATCACGACGCTCCTGACGCACGCCCGCGAGCTTGGCAATCATGTTTTTCTCAGGGCTGTCGCTGCGTCATTCCGCGAAGCATGGCGGATGGTCGATCCTATCATGCAAGCTGCCAAGGGTGAAGATTTGGGCATTAACAAAACTGCAGCTGAAGATGTCATGTACGTGTACCTCAACGATTATACATAAGCAATTTTCAGAGCGTGACAAAAAGCTACCGCATGTTTGAGATCAACATGGACGAATACCTCGACGAAGAAGTGGAAGTCGTCAAATCAGCTTTTGACAAAATCTGTAAAGCATGGGAGCGACAAGTATGTGGAGAATCTCATTTGCACGAATGGCTTATGTATCCTTCTTCTATAGTCCGCCACTCGTAGTACATCACCTGATGTGCAAACTCAATTGACATCCGTCTCTACGGCCAGCCCAAAACCAACACGCTTTCTTGGGACTTCCAATCCAGCTGCAATAAAGCGGAACGTGCTAACTTCATTTACAAACATACTTCTTCTTCCTGTCACAATCGTTCCACGTACCGTTGGCGTTGTAGGTGGCGCAATTGGTGGTGCTTTCAAGAGTGGAATAGCAGGGACAGGGGGAGGGAATATATCGGGTATTGGGATGTTGAATCCTGCAAAATGGAGCGGTAATGATGCTGTAGTGGAATATTCCAAGGGAAAGGAAGTTGAGGATGAAACAGTGTTTAGTATTGGGGACGACGACGACGGACAGTATGAACACGGTGATGAGGTCGAAAGTAAGCGTCGTCTTGAGTGGTATCTTTTACATACTTATTTTCAATATTATCAAAAGGGCGTTCAAATGAACAATCAATGCAGAAGAAAAATGATCCCGATTACACCCAGAATGCTGCACGGCCTATTTCAAACCTTGACTTGATGTTGTCGTTGGATGTTGCACTCGAATTGGTACAGGCAGATAGAGAAGCACTGAAACGCGTTGAAACGTTCTCGGGATACCCAGGGCACTACGGGCATCGAGTGCGAGATACGATCGAGGAGATTTTCATTCTCATGTTGCATGCTTTGCGCGAAAGGCACATTATCGTCGGCTTTGCAAGGTGAATGCCTTCCTATTTGGTAATGGACTGGAGTTGACAAGAGAGCAATCAGAGCAACCGAGCGCATGAAAATCTATAGGCCAGCGGAACATGAAGAGACAACGAGCGTTGCTCCATTGCTGCAATTCCTTGAACTTGTGCATATTGGGGACACTATTCAGTCCATGGTGCAAGTTTACTTCGATAAAGAGCTGGTACGTAGCAGTAGGCCACTCAGCCGAGGGCGAGGCTTCAATTTGCCACATCATAGTTGACGGTATGATTCAGGCACCACACATCGACAAGACAGATTTTCTGAATGCGGTTGTGAGAGAAAAGAAGAAGTTTGAAAATGCGCTGGATGACTGTGTAGCTGCAGGACTGAATGGGGGAACTGAACTTCTGATGAATCAGGTAATTATATTCAGCAATTCATCGTGATCAATGGCCAGACTCTGTTCTTTGCCTAGGTGGAGCACATCATTTTGATAAGAACAAAACCTCGGGAATATTATCCCCCTGAAGATGCACCTCTAGAATTGGGGCCAACGAAAGGATGCACCGAGGCAATCAAGTGCTTGGAAATGCACTGCAAGTTGCTCAAGGGCAGCACGAGCAAGGAGGTTCTCGAGGTGTTTCATCAAGAAGTGGGATTGCGTCTTATTTCGTGAGGACATATCTTGGACAAAGGGAATAATCTAACGTCCGGTGCTTTAGCATCTTGCAAAAGCATATTAAACGTCAAATCATCTCTCTCAATGGTGGCTTTCAGGTGATCGCGGACCTCAACGCTTACCATGCCTTCATTTCTACACTCAAGGTCAGTTAACTGGTGGATGAATGCTGAGAGGCTCATGGCGGTAATAGGTGCCATCGATAACATCGGACTTTTCGCATTTGAAAATGCTTGGACATGTGTACGTGGTGGAGGATGCAAAAGACCTCGCACAGATAGTGAGGGATGTAGCTCGCTATGGAGGAGCCTACCGACCTGAGGTGAAAGACCTGGTCGAAATATGGGTGAGAATGCTTGCTGACGACTGACAGGACATATATGAATTCGTTCAGCGTCGTTCTGACTGGAAGAAGATTGAAAGAATAGTTGATAAGACGATGTACAACCTGAGCTTCAAAGAGGACTGTGTAGTCTGTTAGAATAGATAAAGTAACGTGACGTCACACTCATCGCTCTCTCTCTCTCTCTCTCTCATCGATTACTACATCTAATGCCTCCTTCTGAGTTTTCTCTCCGTCTTCAACATGGTGGGTCATATCCGACGTTCGCTGCTACTTTTGCTGAAAACACACTTCCAGGCATAACCGGTGGATTTGCACCGCCCACCCCAAACGCTATCCACACTATCACCCTTGCTTCCAATTATTCTGCAGACTCCACCAACAAGGAACCCCTTCTTCAGATCACCTCTGCAGTCCGTGCAGACGGCACTCCGCATCTGCAGGATGCTTTTCCAAAGTCTCTTGCCTTTGCACAACACTCTCCTCATGTATCCCTTGTCGATGAACTCCATGGGATACTGAAAGTCATTCCGACAGAGTCACCACCTGGAAGTCAGGATATTTATGGTCTCGACACAAGCATCGCGTGGATGAGTGAAGATCTGATGTGGTGCAACGGGGGACCCCAAGGTTGTGGCGGTGGCACGAGCACCGTTCAGGCGAGCGACGAGGAAAAGGCCAAATTTCGCCGTGCAGTCGCTATCGTCAATGAGTTGGTGAAGCAGACGCAATAAGTTTGGATGATGAGGTTGGTTGAGCGCTTGTCTTCGGTGTCCTGCACCTATATACCAGATGTATTAGTGATGTGTCTGCCTGAGTGTACAGTCGATAGTCATTTGATTGCAGGACCGCACAAACGTAGGAGGGATTAATTGAAACACTTGTGATCCAGAACAAGCAACCGAAAGCCTACAATTCTACTTCACGAACACCGTCCTTGTCCACCACCTTGACCTTGTATCTTTCTGGACTGACAACTAATCTCTTTGCTACTTCATTCATGCAACGCTTCAGTGTCGCAAGTCCCTCCTCCAGGGAAGCTTCGGGATTATGGTACCTGGTTGCAAATGCATGAATGAGAGGAATAAAGCGGGCCAATATCCGCCGACCTGTCTAGCAAACTCAAAGCGAAATAACTGCCATATCCGTGGGCGCCGAATGGTATCTCAGTCATCGTGCCGAGATAATCAATCCAGTAGAGGCGGGGTTCATGAGTTGTGATATCATAACCGCCGACGAGAAGGTTGACGGCGTAAGGATTTCGAGATCGCAGAGACTCCGCCAATGACCGCCGGATCCAAGATGCGGCAGCGGATGGACTGAGGGGATACAGATTTCGTATTTGATAGAGACGAATGTTGCGCTCAACATATTCCGCAAATTGTACTGTATCGCCTGGATGTTCCCAACGTTGTCAGGAGAAGCAAAGATGAGAGTAAGGAAGAGGAGACCGGACCAGGTTCTCCAGAGTAGGACATGAGCAAGTGAGGACTCAAGACCTTTATCTTGTCTTCGTCGTTCTTCATTTTTACAATGGAGCGAGCTGCGATTGTGTCTGCGGCGACAATCACATATCCCTTGCCCGTGAGTGCAAACGAAGTTTCCATGTCTTTCAAGAGGGACTGAGGGAGGCGTGTGCTCGCGACTTGTATTGCGCGCCGACGCGCGTTCAGCGACGGCAAACGCCGAACTTATTTAAACCCTAACCCTAGGCCATAGCGTACACCCCCACCATGACCCAGACTGAGCTCAAGGTGCTGAAATATAGACGTCGCTCTGATTATGTCTATTTCTTGTCCTATCGTACGCGATGGTTAGTCGCCTCTCTTCGCTGCCTCGATTAGGCTTGCTGCTCAAAAGTCATTGCAAGGAGTGACAATGACCAGTATTCGCATGTGAACAACTCAATCTATTATCACCTCTTCGACTCTGTCGTCAATACGTATCTCATCGAGCACTGCGGCTTGTCTCCCACCAGTTCAGACTTGATCGGCCTCGTTGTCACGTCGTACTGTAACGTGAGTTTGCTCCCAACGAGAGACCAATCAATGCAACCCATATTCGTTCCAGTTCTTTCACCCACTGTCCTTCCCACAAGTGTTGGATCTCGGTTTGCGCGTCAACAGATTGGGCAACAGTTCAGTCAGCTACGAAGTGGGGGTTTTTGAGCAAGGGGGAAATGAACCATCCGCCGTCGGTGGCTATACCCATGTTTTTGTCAACAGCACAACCCGTGAGAGTGCAGGTATATCAGACACACTAAAGAACGCCCTGGAAAAGCTCTCAGTGCTGGGAGACGCCACAAAGGCCAGGCTGTGATTACATGTATTTTTACTTGTTGATATGCCTCTTATTTACCCAAACACCGCTCGCAAACATCCGACGTCCTGCAGCGATTATTGCACAATCTACACTCGTCGGTGAGGGCAGTCTGCATCACACGCGCGTCTCCGATTTAAATGATCACCACCTAGCCATGAGCTTGGCCAGCTCAGAAGGTGTTCCACGGCATCATTACCACAATAAAAGGACGAGCACAACTCGCTTGTCTGTTGAAGGATTCATCTCAGTTTTTCAGAAGTTAACCAACCGCCGGAGCAAGGGACTACACCCTCGCAGCTCATATCCCACTCCCGACTCCTTCAGCAGTCAAGTCTATGGCAAGCACAGCAGGGGGCCTCTGACTGTACCTAACATCATCCATGTGCCCGATGCACCTACAATTGAGTCTTATGACGATGTAACAGCGACAGTCGTTCACACGACAGCAGGCTCTACCTCCCAGCTGCACACCAGTCCCATTCTCCAACCTGGACCAGATTACGCCAAGATGGATAATTCTGGTTCGAGTCGTCCAGCGCCACTTCCTGCAGGGCGATTCACCCCAGTCAGACAGTTCTTTCGTCAAATAAATGAGCTGCCTTGGGTCGCTACCGACAGAGTTACTGTCGATTACTATCCGGGACTGTCCAAACAGCGCCGTCATCCTCACCCCAGACTTTCGCACCCCCCACGCCACGTCAGGTCATGGTACAGTGACCAGCCCAGCCTGCCGGTTCCTTTGATGAATCTCGACAGGCATCCACCGCTTTTGCCCGTAAATGCAGCATCCATAACGACATCGTCTATAAACGACACCAGGAATGGTGTGTACAATGTTACTCAAACCAACGGTTACGTTTCTGCTGCTGCGCAGCAGAATCTTGTATTAGAGTACCCTACTTCTCTTGTTCATAGCTCACACTGACACTGCATATGTTTGAGGATGATGTACCCGACAGACGATATGTATCATATATACTTGTACCGAATACGACATAGCTTAGCTGCGGAGGGTGACCGGTGACCGGTAACACGAGGCAAAGTCGACGCTGCGGAGCGTGTGGTGAGAGCAATTTTGGCGGATACCGAAGCTTGCGATCCTCGGAATTCGCCGCGTCTTTCTCTTGGTAATATAAAGGTCAATCGAAAAGATCAGATTATCCGCAACCTTAGCACCCCACTTGATCTCATACTATCGTCATGCCTCCACGACGCGCATCCTCCCGTGGCCAGCCTCAAGCCTTTGGAGACAGAGGCGGTAGAGGGAGAGGCCGCGGCGCGGGCGCGCCTCGTGACGGCAGCACCGCAGCGCAGACTTCTGGCCCTGCGGTACCAGGTGCGTCGATGGGGTAACTGAGCGCTTTGAGTACATCTTCATATGAATATACTCGCAAGCACACATCGCCACCGTTGGTGTGAGAAGACCTGATTACGGAAGAGCCGGGAGGCCCATAAACATCATCGCCAATGCCTACAATGTGAAAAACTCAGAAGGCATGGTTTACCACTATGATGGTGCGTACAATTTATCTCCTATCCGGTGGGGTAAAAATCTTAATATTCTTGTCAGTTGGTATGTGATAAGAATGAAGATTGTAAAATTTTAACGGAATCCAATCACTCATCTAGTTGTTGCCCCCGATACATTGCCTTCAAGGTTCAATATGAAATTGATGCAACACCTACAGACGCACGTAGCTCCTGATATTTTTACACCGCTTGTAGTCTACGATGGGAAAAAGAATGTGTTTTCCCCTCGGTTGCTTCCCCTAGGTCCCACGAACTCACGAGAGGTTCGTGGTTGAAGTATTTATTACTCGTCCCCTTGATCATGTCATCCATCAACTAGTTTAATGTTCCTTCTCCGGAAGCTGGGGCACAAACGGGGACCAGTCGCCCCCCGAGGCTTTACAAGATCACACTCACGAAAGTGAACGAGATTAATACGGTGTAAGCTCTAGCTCCAGCGATTTCTTGCGACATGTTAACCCTTCGACACAGCGTGTTGCAGCGCTTTGTCGAACAGCAACAATCTCTTGACGAGAACGTTCTGACGGCTATTATGGTTTGTCCCTTTCACATTCTGATTCAGTCACTGCCCTTAATATATTTACCGAAGGCGCTCAACGTCGTCGTTCGTATGGAACCGAGTCAAAAGTATCCCTTTAACGTGCGATCTTTTTTTACGTCACAGCAAAGGAGGCAAGTCGGCGGCGGGTTAGAGCTGTGGAGGGGTTTCTTCCAGTCTATCAGGCCGGCGATCGGAAAGCTTGTCCTCAACGTCGATATATCAACAGGGATGATGTTCAAGCCAGGCCCTCTCATAGGACTTTGTCTCGAATTTCTGGGTAGGACAAATACTGATCCAAAAGTTCTGTCCCCGTCTAGTGGGATGCCCGATCGCGAAAGGGTCCGACTTAAAAAATTCATTGCTGGTATCAAAGTGCAAGTCAGGGGTAATAAACCGGGCATGCAGCGTACACGCGTCATTCGAGACTTGAGTACGGTTGGAGCCGATCAACTGCAATTCGATCTTGACGGTAAAAGAACAAGCGTAGCCAAATATTTCGCGCAAAACCTGAATATGCCACTCAAATTCCCAACGATACTTTGCGTTGAGGTCTGTTCAAACACAATACCAATAATGTTTTTTATGTCCGAACGCATTTGCTTTGCAGGTGGGCAGGGGTGCCATGTATCCGCTTGAAATGTGCACAGTGCTAGAAGGCCAGATCGCTCGCCGCCAGGTACCCCCAGACGTTACGAAACAAGTAGTAGAATTTGCAACCATGAAGCCTGCCGAACGCTTCCAATCCATTGAACAGGGTGTTAGGGTTGGCATTACTTTATCCAACAATGTGTGATTCATGGGTGCTGAGGATGATCTTCACAGTTGCTGGCTTACGGCCAATCTGACTACGTGCGACAATTTGGGCTGTCAGTAGATTCTGCCAATGGCCCCATTGTGGTACCAGCACGTGTTCTGCAGCCTCCAAAATTGCAATATGGGCCAGGAAGCAAGGAACGGTCTATTGTTCGTCATACCAATCACCATCAGGTAATCATTCTAATATCTTGCTAGGGTCCAAGAAATGGTGCATGGAACATGTATGAAAACTTCTCCCTGTCACCGTCAGAGAATTTGATTATCCATTTCCAGGCAAGACAAGAAATTTTATAAACCCGTGGCGATCAATCAGTGGATCCTCATGATCTATGAAAGACAACAAAGATTCAAGCCCGAGGCGGTGCAAAAAATGATTCAAGATTTCGTGAGCGCGTGTGCCAGCGTGGGTGGGTATAAGCCTTTTATACATGAAACGCAACGTCTCATCATATGTGTAGGAATGGCCGTCAATGAAAAAAATCCTATAGTGAAGTACGAACAAGGGCAAGGTGATATTATCGATGTCAGTTCCACGGAATCCCAATTTGTCAGATTATTTATATAGTTTTCCAGCAACTGAAGCGCGCAGGTGGTGAATGTATGAAAACAAGGCGTTCACTGCCCAATCTCATCGTCGTCGTTCTGCCTGATAATGGTGACGACATATATAGAGTGGTCAAATAGTATGTGTATACAGTCCTTTACAACACATCTGCGTGACTGATCTTAATATTCACTAGTTTCGGTGACATATCTGTGAGTGGCTCTAGTTGGACGATATTTTCTGCTAATGTTATGGGGAAAGGTGGGAGTTGCTACACAGTGCCTCAAATCTGGGAAAGTGTTTAGGGCAAATCTGCAATACTGGGCGAACGTGCTACTCAAGTGAGGTGCTCATATCTGAGAAGTAACACATAAATCGCTCAATTCGCCGTGCTTGAAGGGTGAACGTGAAATTAGGGGGTATCAATCTCATCCCCGACCAATCTTCTGTGGCCGTCCTCACAGATCCGCGAAACCCCACAATTGTTATGGGTAAGCACTGTCGCTTTTTCGCCCCGTCTTCTCTGTGTACTGATTGTCCCCTCAAGGGGCTGACGTGATGCATCCGGGCCCAGGAGCAAAGAATATCCCGTCTTATGCTTCTCTTGTTGCCAGCGTCGACTCGAACACGTCGAAATATATCCCAGCCATTCGTGTCCAGGCGTCTCGACAGGAACTCATTGAGGATCTTGAGGAAATGTGCAAGGCATGGACAAATATCTGCATAGGCTGCTTTTGACTGATATATTGCATTCATTCAGTTTGCAATTGGCAAGTACAAGGGCTACCGCAGCCAGGTAGAGAAAACCACGACCCCGCCGCAGCGGTTGATATTTTACCGAGGTATTCTTTACAAATGAGGACGGACTATGTCTGACCATGGTTGCAAGATGGCGTTTCCGAAGGGCAATTCGATCAGGTGCTCAAAGAAGGTTCGCAATGATTGGTGTGGTTTCCATCGTTTCTAATGCTTTAATTGCAGAGCTCCCTAAGATTAGGAGTATGATGGCTTAATGTGATCCTTACCCGTGCTAATTCTTTACCCAGGTGCATGTGAAAGCTCTGGCTTCAAACCCAAGATTACATTAATTGTAGTCGGGAAACGCCATCACTTCCGGTAGATATTCCGCACAACAGCACATTGCTGTTCCTGACCATGTATCGCAGATTCAAAACGCAGAATGAGAATGACGCCGACAGGTCTGGAAACTGTCCTGCTGGGACTGTTGTTGACAAAGAGATTGTTCACCCGCTTGAGTTTGATTGGTTCTTGCAGAGTCATGGTGGCCTACTAGGAACCAGCCGGCCATCGCATTACTCGGTCAGTTGCTTTGGTGGATTTATACCGAATTGATTTCTAAAGTTGTTGCTCTATCCTATATCTAGGTTATATATGATGTAAGTGATTGAGACGTCTCCAACTTCAGATGAGATAATACAATGATATACGTCAGGATAACAATTTCAAGTAAAGTATCAGTTCAGAACCTCCAGGTGATAAACTCACAATTATTAGTGCGGACGCTCTCCAGGCACTCTCATTTGCACTGTGCCATGTTTACGCTCGTTCAACGCGGTCCGTTTCTATCCCGGCCCCTGTGTACTGTGGGTGCCCAAATCTGAGTCGCAGAGATGCCAAGGTTTACTGTCAATTAGATGCTGATATTGTTTGCTCCCGGGCAAAGTTCCACTATGATCCAGCGAGTCAAGTTAGGCTTTCGGATACGGCGACGCAAGTTTCGGAGTCAGACGCTCTGGAAGTATACAAGAATGAGTTCAAACCATTACACGCAAACCAAGCAACTTCTATGTATTTTATGGTACGTCGTATATTGTGACCTGTGAGATAGCTCGAGCCTTACTCCAAATTACAGTGAAAGCGTTGAAAGAGATATACAGAAATGAGTTATCTTGACCCCGAATTGCGAATGTATATAGTATTAATGTAGTTGTAATGAATCATTTTGGTTCAAATGGAATGCAGAGCATAAAGTATCGCAAATAGCCGGATTATGGTATTTCCAAGTTAACAACCGGCCATGAAGGCATGTGTCCCGGATTGCAAAAAGCATACAACAACTCAAATTTTGCCAGATCGCAGTGCAGGGTTGCTGTCATGGAGAGCTTGATGCGATATATCAGCATATTCGAGACATGGAGACGAAGAATGATTACACGATAGATCTGCTCCTCATTTGTGGCGACTTTCAAGCCGTACGGAACTGGCAAGATTTGCATTGCATGGCAGTTCCAAACAAATATAAGGACATGAAGGACTTTTACAAGTGCTTTCATTCGACCCCTACTCTGTGACTTTATCCTAACTTGGACTGCCGGACAGATACTATACGGGTGAGAAGACAGCTCCTGTATTGACCCTCGTCATAGGTGGGAACCACGAAGCGTCGAACTATCTATGGGAGCTGTGAGTCGTGTTGGAGCCTAGTAAACTTGTCAAGTTTATCACGATGAGTCTTAGACACTATGGAGGCTGGCTAGCACCGAACATCTATTACCTCGGCCATGCAGGTTGCGTGCAGGTCAACGGCATTCGAATCGCGGGTGCATCAGGAATTTTCAAGCCTCACGATTTTCGATTGGGCAAGTTATGTATAATGTCGTTCTCGGATCATTGACTTACGCGATTCACCTAGGATACTACGAAAGGCCACCGTACAACCCAAACACCATTCGGAGTACATACCATATCAGAGAATATGCTGTCCGTAAACTATCCCTTGTAAGCACCGAATTCGCCGCGAGCAATAATTGCAATGCTTGATTCAGATGGTAGTTGTCCCCTCCTCAAATATTCCTTTCGCATGACTGGCCCCAATCGATAGAACATTACGGCAATCTTCGAGATCTGCTCCATCGCAAGAGCTTTTTGCGCCAAGATATCAATTCCGGGTCCCTTGGGTCACCGCCCCTCATGAGCTTACTCAAAACGCTCAAACCCAATTGGTGGTTTGCAGCTCATCTACACACTCGTTACGAGGCGACAGTCTACCACGAAAATTTCTCAAGTTTGCAGGCAATTCCGGCTATGCCTCGGAATCCCGATGAAATAGTGATTGATGATGTTTTCGAGGACGACGTTACCGACACCAGCATACAGCAAGTTACAGAGGAGGTCGGCCCGGAAGCCAGCGGTTCAAATGATGTTCATGGCCGAGATTACAACGATTCCAGTCGCCCATCACCGAAGAATGTAACCACGAGGTTTTTAGCCCTTGATAAATGCTTACCAAAACGTAAATTTCTGGAGGTGAGATTTCTTGATGCATTCACACTGATATTTCATACACGCGTTCGAGGTGATCGACCTTCCCTCAATGACCGAACCAGATCGTGCAGCTTCAAGGGGTAAAAGATATATACCTGCACTGTCATTCGATGCAGAATGGCTCGCTATCACCAGAGCTTTCCATCCCTGGCTATCTACGACACGTCTCCAACGCCAATTTCCGGATGAGAGTGATGCTCGAAGAATGGTAGGTTCAGAATTGGACTGGATCGCAAAGAATGTGGCCAAGAAGTTGGGAGAAAATCTTGAGGTATTGGAATGCCAGACCTTTAGGTGCACTGCGCCTGCGCCTGACGACGTGGCACCTGATGCTAGAGGTCTACAACGTAAGTACGGCTATGGCAATA
This sequence comes from Amanita inopinata Kibby_2008, assembly GCA_001691775.3. Classification (NCBI taxonomy): domain Eukaryota; kingdom Fungi; phylum Basidiomycota; class Agaricomycetes; order Agaricales; family Amanitaceae; genus Amanita; species Amanita inopinata. Next base: position 18,502 of record JNHW02000062.1, on the reverse strand, counting down.
AGACAATTTGCTGACGTCTCGTAGCACCTTACTATCCCAATCCGCAGACTAAAGCGCTCTGTGCTCTCCTGGAGTTGGAGAACAAAATCGACTGCACAGTCGCTCATACTTGATGTTTCCCCATCATATGGACCGTTATGTTGTTAGATTTGGGATGGAAGAACGAGCGTTTGGGGTGGGCCGCGTGTTGATGTCGGAATTTTCCGTAGCTCCGAATGTTTTGCATGGTATGTTCGACACGACATGGACAATTAATCAAAGCTATGGGCCATACTTGAGCGCTGTCAACTAGTGAGGGACATAATTTCCCATTTTGTTCCTCTGACATGCAGGAACAATGTCAGGAACCAAGTCGGCTAACGTTCCTGTGCCAATCGGCCATAGTCTACCAGGTTCTGCTCCCCGGCGCTTGGCCGTTCTGGACCTTTCGGTCACGCCAAGGCTGGAATCTGGGCTCTGAATGATCTGACTGGATGAAGCAATATGTTCCACGCTGGGCAAAAGACACCTCGATGGGGCTCTGGGTGTAAGGGGGGAGGGAAAGCACGTCGGCAGTCCTGCCGTGATAATTCCGCGCAATCGCCTAAAATGTGTCCACATCGGAGGTGCCAGGGTAGCCAATCATAGCCATCCAACGGATCTTTCCCCCCTTACCGACGTGGAACGTCAACAGTATAGGTCGGGGAAATTACCAGCCCGGGATAATCAAAGCACGCGGCACGAATTATTGTGCCTGATTACTAGAGAAGATGCTCAGAGAAAAGAAAGAAAAACCGCATTGGGAGGTGAGCGGTGGCCCAAGAAGAAGGATTGGATTGTTACCGGCCATGTAAGCAGCATACCGGTCTATGTTTGACGGGAGCTGTCACCCAAGCTGCATCTGGGGTCCTGATGTGACATCTTCAGTGTAAAGTTATAGATACTATTACGTAATAAATGTCCTGATACCCAGAGAGCAACACATTTGTACCACTAGATTATATACATAACATTCTGCTAATTAAAAAATAAGACAAGATATAGTCCTTACACGTTAAAACTGCCAAGCAAGTCAACTTGATGGCCACATCATGCAAGGTTGTCACGGAAGGAGGACCCCGACGTCTGAATTTGATGAGTGCCAACTCAACAGTAGCGCGAGCGCGATAAACGAGCAGACAGTCATCTGGGCACTGAGTATTTTCCGTGAATTGATGGCGTGTCAATTCCGTTCAGTCTGTAAACCACAATAAATCCGAACACAGCCGAGCCTTTTCACACTGTGACGGCCATTGCCTATTCTTGTTTGTCTCGAACTATTGCTGTGCTTCTCTGACATATAATTGAAAAAAGGATACGACACACATGGCCGAGTCCCACATCGTTATTCTAAGATAACAAAGCATAAGATGCGTCAAACATCAAACCTAGTGTTTCGCAGATGATCTTTTTGTGAACTTGCACTGAACAAGGACGGAAACACGTTTGAACAGCCGTCGAAGCTGCGACAATGATTCGGTTTACGCCGTAAAAGTGCTTTTGAGATCAGGGCGTGTGTGATGAGCAGCGTTGTACATCTCACAGGGTAGCCTGGACTTCCTCACCTGTCACTTTCCATGTACATTTTATGATGGCAGATATGCAGATGCAGGGCTGTGTTGTCAGGACAGGCACCATGCACAAATTTTTCTGATTCAATAACGTTCGAAGCGGGGTGAGTAGCCTATTGTTGGGTCGAGATCACGAACTTACGTCAAGTCGGCACCGTGAAAGGATCATGTTGTTCAAAAACATAGAAGAGGTTCCGATCAGAGGCATCGGAGGGGCTGGACGCCCTGGGAGGTCCAGTCTGGTTGTCAATGCTGGGAGACAAGTCGAGGCGGCTGAAAGGAGATAGTGGGCGGCACCGGTCGGGGCGGGAGCTGAGATTGAAATAAAGTGGGAGATAGTGAGGAGAAAACCGAACCAATGGTCAGAATTGAAACTCCGCTGGTACCTGGGTGATCAGGCACTCTTTATATCTCCCTCCTCTTCTTTTTCAACTCCTCCTGCGTGAATGGACCGCAAATCGCCCCCTGAACGATCCCCTACAGATCCTCCAGACATGGCGACCATGGTTATGCCCCAGAACATTCACGCCACCGCAGCCGGTGTCAACAAGCGATATCGTCCTACTCCTGCAAAGACTTTCCAATGCAGAGGCTTTGGCGACTGTCGAATGGTCTTTTCTCGAAGCGAGCATCTTGCCCGTCACATCAGGTACGGACCCCCCTCTGGCGCTTTTTGATCTTCTCCACTCATCTTGCAATTTGGGGGGGTTTTTTTTTTGGCAGGAAACACACAGGCGAACGCCCTTTTGGTTGCCATTGTGGGAAGCAATTTTCTCGCCTCGATAATCTCAGGCAACATGCTCAGACCGTTCACGCCGACAAGCAGGACCAAAATGAAGCCATGATGCGTCATCTCACATCGCTTCATGCTTCTATGGCCGCGGCAAACAAGGCGGGCCATGCTCGTGGTGGCAGGCGGCCAAACCCGTCGCCTGCCCATTCCGCCAATGTTGTCTCGAACGTCGACTCATCTAGTCCGACGATGAGTCTTGTCAAGCAAGAAGATCTCAGTTTCAAGATGCATCAACGTCCTGGCACAAGTATGGGCTATGAGGGCGACCACAACAGTCTTCTCTACCACCAGGGAGCGACGTGGCATATTCATCAGCCCGACATGGACAGACCCGAATCCAAGCCTGGCAACAACCATTCCTTTCGTGACCCCGGCCAGTCCTTTCTTGCCTCCCCACCAACAGCTGCAGCAGCCCCCTCCCATTCCTTTCTCCCCTTCACCTCCACATTCAGCTTCGGTCTCTCCGACCCAGCACGCGGAGATGGCCGGCCAGGATCTGGCTACAGTCGCCCACCAACTGCGGGTGGCCTTGCCGACCCGAATTCTCGAACACTCCCGCCCCTCTCTGCAGTCGTCTCCGCTTCCCTCTCCACTTCCCCACAACAGCAGCAACAGCAGTCATTCTTCCCCCCACTATCCTCACAGCACCAACAACAGTCCCCACAGCACATACTTCCCCTTTCCACCGCATATACCCTCCGAAGACCTTCCACCGCAACACGTCCGGGCACAGCTCCAGCCTCAGCATCATTCTTCTCATCAAAATCTTCTTTCTATGGACCTGGATTGGTCCCTCGCTCAGAATTACACTTATCCTATGGACGCAGCAGCAGCGGCTTCAACCCAGACATGGGATCAACATACAATCCCAGCAACTACGATGCAGAGCCAGCATCGCCCGCAGCAGGACACGATTCCCCCTTTTACTTCCAGCCACCTGCCCTCGTCGAATCCCAATCCACAGCAGCCCTCTCCCCCAATGCAGCAGGCACATCCTCGCCACCCTCCTTCAACCCTCGCAAACGAACATTCGCAGGACCTGACGGCCCACACGATGATGCGGCCGGTTATGACCACGGAACAGAATCAAGACCTCAGTCAAGGAGACTCTCCGTCCTGGAACTCTGCAATGACGATGGCGGACCAAGTGCAACATCTGGGCCATTTTTACTATCCCACTCAGGCCCAACAGCAACGAATGTTCGAACAACCAACAACTCGCGGCCGAACACGTCATCCGGGGGACTTGTCTCGTCTGCATCGGCCCTTGCCCTTGTCGATCCTGTCTCCCCAATCACAACAAACAGCAGCAACTCACCACTACTCCCAGGAGCTTCTGCGTCATCAAGAAGCACAGTTACGCCAGGCGAAGGTCCAGGCAGCGGCGCATATGCAAGCGCAGGCAGAAGCGGAAGCCCAGGTCAGGAGGAATTCAGGCGAAGCCAATTATCTGCATCATCACCACAGCCAGCAGCAGCACCAGCATCTGTTCGATTCGACGTATCATTCGCAACGCCCATTTTACATCACCGAACAGGATCTAGGGGAGCACCAGCATTCCCCAATTCATCAGCTTTTCCCTCAACACCGTCATCCTCTCCCTCAATTGGATCCAGATCACCAGATGGTCACGTCTCTTCCCCCAGTTTCGCCGCACGAGGTCCAGTTTCATCTCCCACCGATGCAGCGGGCACAACATCATCCATATCTCGTCGAAACCATGGAAGCGGGGACGGGAAACATGATCAGGTTCGAATCTCGGTCTCTCCGCACGCCGCCACTGCTCTTGGAATGAGAGCCTGAAGGATTCGTGCACTTGTACAGTCTATTTCAAAATCTGAATACTTGTCTTGTTACGATTCGAGTTGCATAGTCTATGATATCCTACTAACTTTTTGATTCCCTATTCATTCGTTGGTTCCCTCATTTTGCTGCCATAACATATACACTTAATATTTCATTGCTTTCTACAGCAGATGTATGTTCCGGTTATATACCAGAAATTCTTTGTGGAACTGAATAACTCGCACAATACCTGGTTAATTGTGTTATCAATCTAACATTGTGCAACGGTCGTGTTCACATATGATCAGTCTTATACTAGTCAGTCGCCAAGGCATTACAACTTGTCCCCCATCGTTCATCAGCCCATTCAGGATCTCAACATCTAGGCTTGGGAGCAGCATCATCTCCAGCACACCATGCCCTAAGTTCTCCACCGTTGCTGATATAACCCTTCTCATCACCCACACAGTCCTCCCTCCAGCGAGCCCTTGCTCGAATAAAGCTCGTGAAAGCTTCCCGACTGCATATATGCAGGTATCATACTTCCATCCAGGGCTCGGCACGCCTGAGGATGATGCGGAAATGAGCCCGAGGCCGGAAAACGCGATCCATACAAGTGAGGCTGTCTTGTCGCGTTATCAGTGGCACAGAGTAAGTGGATGGCTAAAGGTAATTCCTCCCATCGCTACGGCTGAGCTGGTCACTGCATCGAGTAACTAACATAGCCATTTACGAGCTCAAATGGCGTAACCCTGACCGTCCTCGCCAACTCTGCATCTTAACAATCATGGTGTCGAGGATCTTGTGATAATCGAACTTCGGGCCACTCTGGTTGACCTTGAGCTATTTGGAGCTCAACATATGCTTTGACAGATTTTGTATCTCTCGAATGTCCTCGGATAGCGCAGTGCCGCTAACATGAATGGGCATGTCACCTGGTTTACCACAGTCCCAGGACGCGAGCACTGTGGTAGCCCTCACTTGGGGTTTTGACATTTGGAGGTGCTGAAGCACGCACTGTGATATATAAACTCGATCTATTTCTTCGAGCAGCGGTTGGCTTTTGATGTCTTTCAATAACGTCTTCTTCGGTTTACTAGTGCTGCACGCTATACGAGTTGCCAATGGCGCTATCGGCCCCGTCGCTGACTTGACAGTGTCAAGCATCGTTATACAACCTGATGGTCTGAGTCGCCAGTAAGTTGGCACGACAATCTCGTATGCCTCGTCATTCTGAATGTCTGCTTCACAGTTCAGTCGTAGCAGACGGGACGATCCCCGGCCCACTTGTTCGAGGAAATAAGGTACTTGATCTATCAGGACACCTTGTTGTCAGTCCCTTGTGTCAATCATCTTTAGGGTGACAGTTTCAGTATCAACGTGAGAAACAACCTAACCGATCCCACTCTGCTTCGGGGGACGAGTATAGTAAATCCATCAGTTATGAGTGACCTACTGTAACTTACCGCCGTCTGGAAAGAACTGGCAAGGTATCCATCAAAGGGGCTCAAGCTGGGCGGATGGTGTTGTGGGCGTGACGCAATGCCCCATATCCCCCGGAAGTTCATTTCGTTATGATTTTACACCTTCAGGGCAAGCCGGGACATTCTTGTACCATTCTCATTTCGGCAAGATGGATTCTTTTTGCTAAGCGTGACCTCGGGACTGATAATCGTAATTAGGTACTCAAGCCTGCGATGGATTGAAAGGGCCTATGGTAATCTATGATCCTGATGATCCATTCCAAGACCGTTATGACGGTGAGTTGTGTACTTGGGTCTTTCGAATAAATGTTGATTGATGTGCGGTTTCAACGCTAGTCGACGATGGTATGCCTCAAAGTTTGCTGCTGATCACTGCTTGTTAATGTTGGCACAGAGTCGACCATTATCACATTGACGGAGTGGTATGGTCTATTTCTTCTCTGCCTATTTGTCGCGCACCTAATTTGTCGTGGAGGTATCATTTGCAAACCCCGTCTATTCCATTCGTTGTGGCAAGACCTGTGGGCGACGCAACACTGATCAACGGAAGAGGGCGATACCCGAATGGACCCCTCGTCGACCTGGCAGTGATCAACGTCCAGCAGGGAAAGCGATACCGTTTCCGTCTGGTGTCCCTTTCTTGCGACCCGAATCATACGTTCTCAATCGACGGTCACGAGTTGACTGTTATTGAGGCCGATGGCCAGGCAACGAAGCCGTACAATGTTGACACTATTAGAATTTTTGCCGGTGCGAGTTCCATGCAATAGAACCCGGGGTCCTCTAATATCAAAATAGGTCAACGTTATTCATTCATACTGAAGGCGAACCGGGACGTTGGGAACTACTGGATTCGTGCACAGCCAAATACAGGAAACAATCTTACGGGTTTTGACAACGGAATCAATTCTGCCATCCTCAGATACAAGGGGGCACCCATTGCTGATCCTTCCACATGTCCGAATACGAACCCGAAGGTCCTAGACGAGAAGAAACTCCATTCTCTCAATGATCCAAAAGCCCCTGGCAAACCATTTGCGGGTGGCGTTGACCAAGCAATTAACTTAAAAATTGGATTCAATACGACCACCAGGAAATGGTCTATCAACAACTCGACCTACGTTCCGCCAAATGTGCCTGTGCTTACGCAAGCCCTACAAGGAGCACGCGATCCACGTCAGTTCATGCCAGAAGGATCTGTTATTACTGTAGAGCGGAATAAAGTCATTGAAGTATCTATACCTGCGACCGTCGGCGACAGTGTATGTGTCCGTTTCTTACTGTCCCTCATGTGACTCAATCCTCCTGCATAGCATCCTTTCCATTTGGACGGGGTAAGTCTCAAGGTTGTCATCTATGGCCTTGAAACTCATGCTCACCGTACCGTCTAGCATTCTTTTAGTGTTGTCAGGAGCTCGGGTGCTGATGCTCCTCTAAACTATCTCACGCCTGTTAGGCGAGATGTCGTCGATATTGGAGGTCCTGGGAGTAATGTAACGATTAGGTTCGAGACCAATAATCCAGGGCCTTGGATACTGCGTTGGTGAGCAACTTTTTGGATAGCATTCAGGTAGAAATGGAATTAATAGGACTTCACGTAGTGAAATTGACTGGCATCTCAACAAGTATGTGACGATGTGCTGCTTAACGTCGGTTACTTACTGATGTACATTCGTCAAGTGGTCTCGCTATTGTCTTCGCCGAAGCGCCGGTGAACGTAGCTAAAGACAACAATGTCCCTGGTAGGTGTTCGTCGCAGCATGTAAGATAAAGTCCTTTAACAATAACTATCACAGCCACATGGGAAGGCCTTTGCCCCACTTATGATAGTTTACCGGCATCGGCAACGTCAGTTACGATCGTAAAACCAACATTCCTATGACCGATGATTGGTCCGAAAAAACTGGTGTATTACTTGCCTGTGTAATTACAATGACAGCAAGTATCTGTAGTACATATTCTTCTTTTCTTTCTTTTCCAGTAATATCAAGTGGGGCACCTGCCAACTTGACACGGTAATTTCTGACTCTAGAGTTACATTGTGTTATAGTCCATGAATGCTATTTCCAAAACAGGATCAGATAGATGAGATCACGAAATATCTGCGCTGTTCCGCTGCGACTCTCCAACACTGTCCTACCCATTAACGAAATGTCTCGACTGGAAAGCTAGCCAAGGATCTAGAACTGAGGTATTTGAATAGGACTCAGAGGAACAAAACCAGGTGGTAGATAGTCATCAGAAAGTGTAGCAGCATTGTTGGCTGAGTTATTGTTATTTGATGCATTAGACGACGCAGTGGGGGAATCAGTGTGGCTTGGGTTAAGAAGACTGAGCTCAGCTTGGGTATTGTGTGATACGCTTGAGGGGGAATTGGACTAGAACCTTTATCAACTATATTGCAAACTTTGAAAATCTTGCCTTACTGCAGATTCAATATGAATGCCAATATTGGTATCACTGTTTTCTGGTAATGGGGGCTTGTTTGTCGTCGGAATCGAAGATTCGATTTGTGATTCATCACGCAACGGCCGGTGATAAACCGCAGGTAGATTGTTCAATGTAAAGCGGTGGTAAGGACTGTCGCTAAATAGCAGGCTAAATGATGCCTCAGGTAACGTGCGCTCTCTTGGGGAGTGTGAGCGATCTTGACGCGGGGACTAGGGAACAAAAGAACCAAACGTTATTAATAAAAGGTCAGATTGGGTAGCGCCGTCTTACTCTGTGATCATTGGTATTTGCGCTGTGATTCGTGGTATTGACCCCTTCAGCGCTGGCCACACGCCAATTTTCGGCCGCCTGTTCTGGCTGAGGAAGGACAATACCCTTCTCGGAAGTCGTAGATGGTGGCCTAACAAACTCATACTCCGAAATATGTGTGGATCTTGATTCGGTCGAGTTAGATCTTGTACGGCTATCCAATATTCTGGTGCCTTGCTCATCTTCCTCTGTATCTAGTCGTACTGCGCGGGAAGGATCGCCATTGATCGATTGTTCCTGTCTGGCCGTATTGGGCTGAGAATGTTTATCGGCTGGCCAGTTTGATGCACGTTTGACGGGTATTGGCCGACTCAACTCATGCGGTGGAGGGAGAGAAATTACGGAACTTGCATCCATCATTGGGATATAACCTTCAGGAGGGAGATCATACAGGTGACGAGACACAGGTAGGATAGCGTTATGATTAGGCATGACGTGCACATCAATATTTTCTGGTGATTCCAGAGACGCGTGGATAGCGCGTGGTTCACGCACAGACGAAGACCTTGCCCGGAAGGAAATGGGTGTGTTACTATTAGCGTTCCAATGGACTACACTTGATGGTCGCATAGACAGGACATCTACAGGTGTGCCTACGCGTCGTGACCTTTTGACGTCCATCTATATATACTCACAAAATAGAAAGGACCACCCACATACCGTGACGTTGCCGTGCGTCTTGAAGAGCCCGGCGTCCCAGGTGAAGTTCGAGTTTGTGTAGCTGATTGGCGGCCCTTGGTCTCGCCTTCAGAACCTTCGGCATACTTCCCATTATACCGCAGCACTGCTTCGGACCAGGCCAAAGTTTCGCCTTGCTGGAAGCCTTCCTTATAACCGAGTTCCCGTCCTTGCTGCAGAGCATTATTGATAGCTGCCTTTTCAATAGCGTGCCTCGCCCTTGTTCTGTCCCTGGCGGCTTGTTCTTCGGCTTGTAATCTGGCCTGATCTATTTTAGCGACAATTTCCTGGGCTTTTTGGATATCTGAAAGGATAAGATGAGATAAGGGAGTGCATATATGCGCTGCTTTCACCTTGCTGAGCGAGATCTAGCTGGACCCTATAGAGTTCGAGTTCTTTTTCGAGCTTGTTGAGCTCAAGCTGGAGAATGTCCTTGCGCTCATTGGCGGAGCGCAGGTGAACGGCGAGCTGCAGACATTTTCGTTCTGCCGAATTTGCACGCTCTGTCTCATGGGCGAGCCTTTCTGTGGTGATGGAGAGGAGGAGGGAGGTGGAGGTGGCGGAAGAAGACTTGCGTGCGTGCATTGGGCGTGTTCATTGTGGATGACGCGCTTTGAGGGCGAGGGCACGTGGCCAACACGTGGCGAATCACATGCCTTGTGTTTCCTAACTGGGAAGTGGCGCCTCAGATTCGGTCAGCAGGCCGCTCGACGACCTCCCCCCGCCTGGCTCGTCGTCCTTCCTCGCCCGCCCATCGCGTCGGCCATCGTCTCGCTCTGTTCTGTCTCCTTATTGGCTCTTTGTAGCTTCCAGCCAAAGGTCTGTCCACATGATGCTCGGGTGTCGCTTACTAATTCGTCGCTACCCTCTTATCTCCTGCCTTTTCCCCCTGCCGCCTTATCTCGGCCAATTTCGTTCCTGCGCTGTCCCCTTTACAGTCAGCTCTTATCATGTCTCACGGCTCCTACTCATCCCATTCTGCTTCCATCATGACCGAAGATGAGGAAGATTGGGAGGACTACTGCAAAGGAGGATATCACCCCGTAAAAATCGGTGATACTTTTTCTGACGGTAGATATGTCGTCGTGCGCAAGCTCGGCTGGGGCCACTTCTCAACAGTATGGCTCGCGAAGGATCAAAAGTATTTCCTTCTACCCCCTGATCGCATCCATCCAAATCCTAATACCGCTTCTTTTGTAGGATGAATCGCCATGTTGCCCTGAAAGTCGTTAAATCAGCACCCCGCTACACTGAAACCGCTCTTGACGAGATCAAGCTCCTTCAGCGTCTGATTACTTCCTCGAACCCTCCTATCGCCCCTTCTCCTTCTAATCCTAACCCTGCCCCGTCTCCGTCTCATACACATCCTGGCCGCTCGCATGTCATCTCTTTCCTTGATCATTTCCGTCACAAAGGTCCTAATGGCACACACGTCTGCATGGTATTCGAGGTCCTAGGAGAAAATCTTTTGGGCCTCATCAGGCGACATCAGAACAAAGGTGTCTCAATGCATCTCGTCAAGCAGATAGCGAAGCAAGTCCTGCTGGGTCTGGACTACATGCATAGATGCTGTGGCGTTATTCACACAGGTTAGCCTACTCTCCCTCTTATTAACTTGAGACCGGATTGCAGAGACATTTGTAGACCTCAAGCCGGAGAATGTGCTGATTTGCATCGATGACGTTGAATCCATCATCCAGGCAGAACTGGCAGCTTCCTCTGCCAGTGCATCGGCACCTACAAAGCTTGTTGGTGTTCCACCCTCAAAAGGTAGAGGAGGCAACCAGACTCCTCGTTCCGAATCCGTTTTCATCACAGGGTCCCAACCTCTTCCATCACCTTCTTCTTCATATGGTTCCAGTCCAATGATTGACAAGATTTATCTAAATATGAGCAAAATTGAGAATTCGGAGAATTCCGCTAGTAAACCAAGTTCTTACACCGATAAAGATAAGGGATTGGAGGTGAACAAGAGGACCCAGTCTACGGATCTTGCGGCTGAAGTAGGCAACGTTTCGTTGGATGCACGCACGGGTGTACCCAACAGGGGACCTGGACCTTCGCTGCTTTCACAACAAGCCCCTACATCGGTCATTTCCTCCTCAACCAGACCTCTTCCTATGCCGCAATCCTCTGCCTCACCCGAGCGAACGGGCGATACAGCAGGTGTTTCCAGCTCGGTCATGTCCGTCGACCGGCAGTCGACCACTGAAACAAACACGTCTAGCATGATGGAAGGCACAGAAAGAATCACGGTGAAGATTGCTGATCTGGGCAATGGTGCGGATTATCTTTTCCAAACTCTTCTTTCCAACGGTGCCTTGTCATGAACATTCTCGATTAACGCATATCATCATTCTTGTGTGCATTAGCCACTTGGACTGAACACCACTTCACCGATGACATTCAGACTCGGCAATACCGATGTCCAGAAGTAATCTTGGGTGCCAAATGGGGGACGAGTACCGATATTTGGAGCGTTGCGTGTGTGGTTCGTGCTATTGTCCACTGTTCTTTATATTGCCTTCTCAACGGTTGTATCAAGGTATTTGAGTTGATAACTGGAGGCGACTATCTATTTGACCCCGCCTCAGGTTCACGATACAGCAAGGACGATGACCATATCGCTCAAATTATTGAACTGATGGGGGAGTTCCCAAAGCACATTGCTTTTTCAGGCAAATATTCATCAGAGTTTTTCAATAGAAGAGGTTGTTATCTTGCTCTGACTAGTCACTCTTATGATTGATGTTCATCTAGGTGAACTACGCCACATCAACAAGTTGCGATTTTGGCCGTTGGAAGCCGTTCTGAATGACAAGTACCTCTTTCCCAGAGCGGACGCAGATGCTCTTGCTTCATTCTTGAATCCGATGCTTCATCTCAACCCTGAAAAACGGGCAAAAGCTTCTGAACTGATTCACCATAACTGGCTGGATGGAGTCTTAGTTCAAGGAGAGGTCGACGTTATCCGACGGGCCGAGGAAGAAGACGCTGCGAGGAAAGCTGTGGCTGCAGCCATGTCTGGAAATGCACCTCCAGTTACTGGCAATAGAGAAAGGAAGAGGTTGTCAGGTTTAAGTGCCAGCGAAGCCGACGCAATGAAACCCGTGGGCGAGGTAGATCCATCAGTCGAGGGCGTGGAAGTTGAGAATGATAAACGGATAACTGCCGCGCCTCATCAGCCACCACATCTGTCAGCTGCGCCTGCATCAACGGCGGCTTCTAGAACTGCTCACACTCCTACGGCACCACCACGGGAGTCTCAAGGCGCAAGTAAGAAGCCATCGATAGGTAGGGGATAGAATAGACGCCTTCGAGTCTCGTTTCACGTTGTATTTTCTCTTGCTTGTTTCGATACATATACATACCACCATACGATGCCGTTTTAAATTACTCCCGGAAAGGAGTTGCTTCGCACCGTACGTTAGACTGGTTTGACGTGCTGTTTGTGGCTTCCTACTACAGTAGATACTAACAGGAAGTCCAGGTTGAAGGACGCATTCCTCCGGCACACTATGTCTGAGTCGGGATTCAACCTGGTATTGGATGAGCCATGAGATATAATAGATATCTCTCATTCTCCACCCAGGGAGGAGTTTCGGCCTTTCCCTGGGCTGAGAACCTTGGGGAATCAACGCTAGCGCATGGAATGGCTTGTGGAGGACATGCATCAGCTATTCGGCCCAATGCTTGTTTTCCATCTGTCTACAGGAATTGAGATGCATTGAGTGCCTCATTGTTGGAAGAAGTAGTAGCGAGCGATATCATTGAACTGAACGACATACCTTGAAATAACTGCACGTGTGTTTGTGCACCCGGTCGCCTTTTCGTTCAGCATATCTACACATTCATCGGGCACTCTGTGTGAGTAGCCTGGTATTTTATGGTTGCTGAGAAACGTACATGCATTCAAAGATGGAGTAGTCCGAGTCGTAGCCGATGGCATGGGGAGTGGTTGTCAGTGCCACGCCGTTCTGGTCTGTCAGAGGACACGAGTAGTCGCAGTTTATCTGCGCGACAGCGATGACCGGCAGAACGGTGGCGACAACTGCAATTACTTGAGCACACTTTGCGGGGCTTGTGAACATGTAGCTCAACCCTCGAAGGAACAAAAAGGTACGCGTAACCTTACCCAAAACCAGCCCAGCTGATGCGACCCAGACATGCCCATGAGGTACTTTGACAAAAGAATTCGCTGGAAGCAGGATTTGAACCTACGCGGTGGAACACCAAGTGATAGTTGACCATTCAAATCACTCGCCTTAACGACTCGGCCATTCCAGCTTTTGGTCCAGCCTACAACATCTGTTTATCTGCTTACTTGGACAATAGAGACAGACCTTGTGCCGAGAACAACGGAACACGTGAACATCGCATTGGTGCACACCGGAACAAAGGCAATGGAAGGTATAACTGAAGCAATAGATAACGAGTATGTGAAACAGTTCAGGATATACGAGCAGACTTGAAAGAGTTTCACAGCGCGATGAAAACATGCCTCGATCCCTACACTGACTACGATCATAGCAAGTGAACCAGACGCTAGACTGGGCTGCACAAAATTTGGGATATTATTCGTTGGCAACCTTGAAATGATAGAATTAACGGAGCATCAACAAAAAGATTGTCGATGAGTCACTTACTCGGAGGACTCGTCTTGGAGGCTCTTCTTCATCGCTGCTTTCTTCTGCATGGTCTTCCACCTGATGATCATGCGCGTCGCTTGCTGCAAATGGATTCGGCAAATCACCAGGGTTCACGTTTTCTTCACGTTCACCATAAGCAACTTCATTTCCATTATTTTGGACGGAACTAGTCGGATGCACCCCTGGTCGCAAAGCGGTAGGTGGCATCATGGACTGGTAAGGTGGGCTGAATGACCTGCTGTGGCTTGGAGCATACTCTTCAGAGCTTGCACCACCCTGAGATTTGTTCCTAGACAAGTTGCTGTAATCTGTTTGCTGGGTATATTGAGTACGCTGCGAGGGACCACGCTGGACGTCTGAGGTGCCTTGACCCATCCCCGCGGCTTCGAGCAAATCGAATTCCGGTGAGCCAGGGCCCCTGAAATCGGGGGTGGGACGAGGCGAGTTACGCATGTCATGATGGTGAGGTCCAGCAAACGCAACATATGGGGAGGCACCGTCTTGCAAGCCAGCTGCAAAACCTCCATCTCGACGACTCCTGGCACGAGCTACTCCGATTCCAGCAGCTCCTGCACCCACACCAGCCGCTCCGTAACCATTGGCATCATATACTTCTCCCGGGCCAGGACCCATTTCACGCATATTATAAGATTCCGGGTTAACACCCATCGGTGACTGGGAATAGGTGCCGTGACTAATGTCTGAAAACTTTCCAGGGTAACTACCATAGCCTCCACTAGGGCCATAGTTTTCCGCATCATCATCCAGGAAAGCAGGTGCACGGGCGGCTGCAGCTTCTGCCGCGGCTTCAGCAATCTCGCGATCGAATTTTTCAGCGCGGCGACGGCGGACGTAATTGACAACAAAAGCGATCAAGATGGCAACGACGATGAGACCAACGACGGTAAAAACGCCTGCTACTGCACCGGTATTGTGGAAAAATCTAAAAAACATGAGAGGAGTCAGATGTTGCTGATTTGATGATGTGGGGAGAGATGGGATGTTGAGATCAAAATGGACAGATATTCGACTCACCCTCTGGAGGAGGAGGGCACATTGGTGGTGGATGGGCCTAGGGTGGGGATGTTAGAGGTTGTCCTCGTAGAAGTTATAGTGACGACGCCTCCATTTGCGCTGGTTGAGGTTGCTGTGAGAGTGTTAGTCGATAGGGAGGTGTTAGGGAGAGACGAAGTTGTAGAGGTGGCAGAAGTGGAAGTTGTGGGGACACCTGTTGATGTCGTGGGTTGGGGTATTGACGTGGTGGTAGGCTGTGTGATAGTTGGGGTAGTGCTGGTGGTGGTGGTGGTGGTGGATGTTGTGGACGTAGACGTCGTTGACGTGGTAGTAGGAGGGAGAATGATCGGGCCAGTGGTTGGTCTGAGTGCGGCAGATATCACTGGCTGTGGTTAGACTGAGAGAATCATGAAAACTCACAATGCCCCACCGCCCGTGGGTGGCGCTATTAATGACATGTAGTCAGATATGCAGACCAAAGAGAAGAGACATATCACGCACGAGCTGCCATTGCAAACGAGAGTGAATCCGCGACGATGAAAACTCACGGAGGTCTGTGTGGGGATTGAGGGCGTCGTCGTCCAAGGAAGAAGGGGATATTGCTTACGTAACCCGGGTTGTAATGTTTAGGACGAGAGGCGGCGGGAAGAGGAGGCTCAGCTGAGTGAAAGGAGCACTCTGAGGCACACGCAGGCAAAGGGACACTGGCCAGGACGCATCCAACGCACCGCTCGTGTGAAAGACGCCCAGACGCCTCTCTCGGGCCTCTCCGTGACTCACAGCTGTACCTCTCCCCGGTACTTACAATAATAGCAGCCTCGGCAGTCTGCCACATGATCCTCATTGTTCCATGATACTATTAAAAAAGAAAAAACACACGCGTCTATGTCTATTCTATGTCATGTCAGATCTGTCCAACCTTTGCTTCAGCTTTCAAAACCATGTGTCAACCAGCACCACTTACTGTATTTGGGCCCTCCTCCTCCTTCTGGTACAGTCCAGGTGATGTCCTGCGTCGGCACCTTGACATCACATAGTTTGCAGTGTATACAGTTCTTTAGCAGCGTATAAGAGTAAACTCCAACGTTAACCCATGTGATGCTGACCTGAGAGTTTATAACCAGCTTCTTTCCTGCCCAGCCATCCGCCTCAGCGTTCTCATCCTAATCGTCATTGCAGTTGAGTACGGAGCACAGCACAACAACATCACCAACCCACCTCAATATACTCATAAACACCCGCAGGGCACGCTCTACCAAGCAATCCCGCGTACTCTCCTACATTCATGCGAACATGCTCTTTCCTCCTCTGCCTTTCCTCTCCAACTACCTCACCGGCATCTTCCTCTCCACTCTTCATCTCAGCCACCGCAGATACACCCGCCCCTACCGATACAGGAATATTCTGCTTTCCCTCCAACGCCTCGGCATATGTTGTGGTCTCGACGACACGCAAATGCACGGGTTGATCTTCAGCATGATTAGTACCTGTAAGTGTGATGCTTGTCATCAAATCCGTCGACAGCGGGGGCTCGAACGGTGGGTATTCAATCGGCTTATGCATTCTTGCCGGCTCTGTGTGAGAAGCGTCGAGGGTATTTCCGTTCTGTAAGAACTTCAGTGAACAAAACACGTCGCGAGCAGTAAACGTTCGACCGATCACCTTGAATGGTGCATTTCCATCGGGGTGATGTTTGAACGTCCAGGGAACTCGCCCTTTGAGTAACAAAGAGTCCATCCCAGAGTAGAAAATACCTCCCCACAAGCCAAAACCAGTATTGAACGAAGGCCTGAGATTGCGAACCTCATGCAGCTCTTTCCACACCCATGATTCACGTAAAGCTTTGTCGTATGCAGTCAGATCGGCCGGAGTACCTTCTTTCTTGTCATTGAATATAGCGTCATACGCTGCCTCAGCAGCAAGCATGCCACTTTTCATGGCATTGTGGGTACCCTTGATCTTGGCAATGTTGACAAAACCAGCAGCACAGCCAATCAGAGCACCTCCTGGGAAATTGAGCTTTGGAATAGACTGTAGACCTCCCTCTGTTAAAACACGTGCTCCATACGCAAGGCGTTCGGCAGAGGAAGATAATAAATCCCGAAAGTATGGATGGTGTTTCATACGCTTTTACCAGACTCAGCGAAAAATATCAAGGGCTAGTAGTGCCTTACCTGGAATTCACGGTATGGAGATAAATATGGATTTTTGTAGTCAAGCCCGACCACGAGACCCAAACTGACTAGACCACCATCCATATGGTATGTCCAACCGCCACCATAGGTATTCTTGTCGAGAGGCCAGCCAATCGTATGAACAATATCCCCTGCATGATACTTTTCAGGGTCAACCCTCCAAACCTCTTTCAAGCCAATGGCATAGGTCTGTGGTTGAGCCTCCTTCCTGAGCTGGTATCGGGCAATAGCCATCTTTGAAAGACTTCCATGGGCACCCTCAGCCAGCAACGTAATTTTGGAGCGGAATGCCATTCCAGGCTCGAATGATGATTTTGGTTCAAAATCGCGGGTCAAGCCTACTTCATTCGTTATAACACCTTGTACGCTCTTCGTCTTGTTGCCCCATGAATCATGGGAATCCTCCTCAGGACTCAACAGTAACTGCGCGCCCGCAAAACCTGGGTAGATTTCAACGCCAAACTCGTTCTCTGCGACGGAGCCAAGCCAACGGGTAAACGCAGAAAGAGAAAGAATATAATTTCCGTCGTTCGCCATCTGAGGAGGATGAGGAATAGGCAATGCATACTGATTGGTAAGAAATAGCATGCGTGAATTCCCCGCTGGCTGAGTCAAGGGATGACCTGAATAGGACGACCAGTGGGGTAAAAGCTCGTTGAGAGCCCTGGGCTCAATGACGGCCCCAGACAAAATATGAGAGCCTTTCTATACGATGAGAAACAAGAATTCAAGCATGGTGTAAAAGGGTACTTGCCCACTTCGCTCCCCTTCTCAAGCACAACGACTCTGATTTCATTTCCCTTTTCCCTCTCCAGCTGCTTCAAGCGAATGGCAGCACTGAGACCTGCAGGGCCACCACCGACGATGCAAACATCAACCTGGTCCTCTGCTCGTTCCAGAGACCCTGGTCGATATTTATCCGTTGAGGATGAGAGAGACCTCCCGGCCCCTGACCTGAACCTAGAGATACGAGATGCTCTACAGCGCAGCATCATGTGGATGGAAGGTAGCGTGCAAAGGAGCACCACAATTCGATTGCACGTGATCCAGTCATTGCTCTACATGCACCACCGTAATTACATTGTGTAAGGTAGGGCTAGTTGACGATCCAGAAACATCACGTGCATGTGACGGATCTGTGACACGTTCAGCCCAAAATGGGTGCAAACACCAAGTGCAGTCGAGATAAGCATATTAAAAAGGTTGTAAAGTGTGGATAAGGCTTATGTATGTACATTAGGAAATGTTTGCATCGTCTAGGTCTTTCCAGACTGATTCCGGGATAACACGATGGCCACGATATTTTTTATTGGCATAAGCTGCTTGTCGGCCATTCAATCCTTGGCGGTATGCATCCATAAACCTGCAGGAGYGACGGAAAAATCTAAATTCGGTTTAGTAAGACCATTGTAAATAAAATACTTAAATACCTTCGCATTTCTGTCTGAGTTACTGAATCAAGTGCCTTCATTATGTTCGCTTCAAGATCTTCTTCCTTCTTTGATGGTGGATTGAGTCGGTAATGAAATTTGGCTCGTCCCCAGACCATTTCAAG